>JZKD02S1610473.1:938288-963552 GCA_000966675.3 Picea glauca
ATTATGGGTGTTTCCACTGTCAACAAGGATGATGAATTTCCTATGCTTAATGTAGCCAATTAGCTTAAGGGTTTGGGGAGCAGAGAAGCTAGTGAGGGCATGCAACGAAATCAACGATTCAACTTCTGGTGTGTCAACGGGCATAGTAGTATCAACTATGGGGGTAATATCTTCCACAAGGGGGACTTCAACCTCCTCATCAACAACATCCTCTGAGATGGCCATAAAAAGATTTTGTTCCTTATACTTGTGCCCATGAAAATATTTGTCATCAGAATTATAGCAAAGACCCTTGAGTTGGTGTTCTACCATTTATTCCCAAGTTAATTTTTGGACCTTGAGATGGATGGAAGGAGGGGAAGGATTGGTAAGACAAGGGCGAGGAAAAAAAGAGGGTTTTCATTTCCGGAAAAAGACAACCTGTTGTGCTTCTTTGACACATTTAGTAGCTTCCAACCAAGTCTGGGGGTGAGCCATGAGGACCTGGGCTCAAATTTCATCCTTTAGGCCACTCATAAAGCATTCCCTAAAAAAGGCATATGTCATTCCCTTCGTTATGAAGGGAAAGTGCTGAAAGAAAATTATAAAGTCTTCCACTGTACCCGATTGTTTCAACTTGGTCAAATGGCCTAAATAGTGGGTGTTGGTGTCAAAGCGTTCATAGAGCTCTGTAACAAACTAGGTCCAAGAAACATACCCTCGACGTACATTTTTACACCATTGCCACCATTTCTAGTGTTCAGGATCTAGATAGAGAACAACATAACTAAGTTTGTCCAACTCATCAATAATGCCATGTAAAGAAAAATAATGTTCCATTTGAGTGACCCAACCTGTGGGATTTGAGCCATCCAATTTGTTGACCTCAACTCTGGTAAGACGAGGATCATAGTGAAAGGAGTTATATTTAAAGGCCATAGAATGGGAGGATTCAACACCCTCTAAGTGGGATGGTTGTTCAAATAAGGACAGGCTCGAGAATCAGTTCAAGAACTGGTTGAGAGTGGATTTGAGGGTGTCAAATTCGCCCATGAATTTGGTATCCATGGCGTCAAATTTGTTCTAGACTTGGTCCTCGAAGTGTGAAAAAATGGAATTGATGGAAGCAATGCCAGAAGTCACATGCTGGATGTTCTCCTTGTTTTGTTTGATGGCATATTGCAGGTCTTGGTTGCAGGTGTTGGTCATTTAGAGAGGAGGGGTGCCTGTAAGGGGAAGTGGCTCCAATGAAAAAGTCAAATAGATGATATATATGACTGCGATCAGAGTGACAAGGGAAATCTAATGGGTGATATGTCAAATAAGGGTGCTGGGAAGGGTCGGTGGGACCACAAAAAAAGGATATTAAGTGATAGGTACCATGATGATTAGGGAGAAAAGGGGAATTCAATGAGATAGGTTACAAATAAGGGTGTTGGGAAGGGGGTCGGGTCCACTGAAAAAAAAAGGATTAAAAAGGATAGTACCATTGTAATCAGGGTGAGGAGAGGAACCCATGCAGATTTATACTCCAACCTAGATACTGCAGTGATGAATTACCAGAATTGTTAATAGGAAAATTTATGTAGGAATTTCGCAACGAGAATGCAGGAGGCAAGGTTACAAGGAAATAGATCTCAACTATTCCTTTCTTGTTCTGTTTGTTTCCTAAGGGTTAGAGTTTATAGGGTTCTTACAGACAAGGGTTTACCCTGTGCTATAACTCTCTGATATACATGTGGGGTCGAACAATAGTACTTAGCCCAATATCGCAGGGCACCAACTAAGGAGACTCGATCATACTCTTAGTTGTACTACTCGATTACCCAAGTACTAGAAAGTATCTTCTTGAGTGTTGTTCTCAGTGTCACTATAACAATCGGGCGGTCAATCGACTAATCTAGAGTTGGTTTTAGGAGACCTAGGGGACTCCCGATATACCTACAAGTACGTGGAAGTGATGGTCATGTATATATTCATAGATTCTTTCTGTTGCGGTACTACTTGAGGGCTACCAACAAGGGTTATAGAGGTTTCCAACGATTTGAAACGTTTGTTTCTAGACAGTCCCATGAAACTATCTGTATTTCTCACGTGTAGTCTTACCCACCATAGTTTTACTCACTAAGAGATAGATCTTTGTGCTTTAAAGACGTCGACAATACATGTCTCTACCCTGAAAAAAAAATCCCACAGTTTACGTAGAGGAAAGTGCTCTGATACCACTTGTTAGGTACTAAATCTATTATACCAAGCACAAAATAGAAATACTACATAAATTACTAGTGGAACAATAAAATGTAGAGAATCACAAAAAACCATGAAACCTTTATTCATAGAAAGAAATGTTCAATTGCCTCTTCGAGGGGGCAACCTCCAACAAAGCAGTACTCTATTACAATAATTCTCAAGACAAGGCTTTCTCATTCCTCCTACTCTTATTTATACTAATTATATCTTCTAAAGAACATTATAAAGGAAGATATTTATAGAAGTGGAAGCTTCTCTTAGGTATTATTACATTGACTTGTTCACATTTATTAAATAGTCCCTATTAACTATTGTAGGCCTTTATTATGTGGAAAATATATTGTTCTACCTACGTGAGGTGCTAGTGAGGTTAGGTCCCTAACACAAGTGTAGGTCGAGAAGCCTTCATGTATATTTTCCTCTAACCCTTTGCACTTGATTCCTCAACTTCCTCTTAAAATAATTCCATCATGTCACTCAAAGGGTCTCTGACTGGAGGAATGAGTGTCCAATTCTCCATGCCTAGGGACTTGGAGAAGCCAACACTACTAAATGAATTCAATGAGACAAAAAAACTACTAACATTGGTTCTCATAGGACCCCCAACGCTTCTAGGATTTGACTTTCCATTGAACCTCAAGATAACCTAAATACTAGAAAACTAACTCGGCTATCTTTTTCTTGAATCATCAAGCTCTTTTTGCTCACTTGGGTGACAAGCCCTTAGACTTCGAAGGCCTGTTACCACCCAAATTATACATAATGATGAAAGCTCTAATCCAAAAGGTGTAATCCAAGGGAAACCTCTAGGAAGGTCATCACTGTCACCTCAACAACCTATCCTTTGTAGGTTTATGTTGGATCTTGTCCAACTCAAAGGGGGTATTCCCTACTAGGATTACTAAGACCAAGAAATGAAGCACAAGATGATGTTGAGAGTAGCCTTAGTAAAATGAGGTTTTGGATTTTTTAGGGTTTTTAGAAAAAGTGATGGATGGACAAGGTATCAGTGCCAAGTCCAACTAGGGAAATGGATTCAAGGTGAATCAAGTTGAAAATGAGCAAAAAAATAAAACCCTCCAACGAGTTGGCTTATTTCCTTCAAGAATTAGGGTTTTAGATTAGAACCAAGAGGCTAAATAATCCCTCACTCTATTAATATCAACAATGGATTCAAGGTCTACAAGAAGGGAACTTTCAAATGGAAAAACCTTCACCATGACTTGATTAAGGAAATTAATACTTCAACCAAGGAATCGTAAGGAAAACCATAACACGGTATCAAGAAGTCACCAAATCAACAAGGACTTGAATGAGTACAAACCCTGAAATTCTTCCTCCACATGATTATTTTATCTGTTTATGGATCGATCTTGAAAGACTTGTAGAAGACTTGAACAATTCCACCATTAATCTTCATGCACCAAAATAAAACGTAGTAGGAAAATATTCAATAGTTGAAAAAATTCATCAACAAAGAAAGAACCATTGACACCATAAATGCTCCAAGAAAGATAAATCAATTAGTCTCCAAAAAGAGAGAGCTCCCAAGTATCCAACCATGAGTACAAATGAGGAATGACTCCTATATTTATAGAGAGAGGCCTAACTTCCTCTTACGATAAAATACTATTTTCTCATGTGATTCCTTAGATCTATCCTAAGAGAAATAAAGTATAACTAACTAATTCTAACACAACAATAAAGTAAAAGTAGTCAATCCACATGTACAATGAATATGATGCAGTAAACCCCCAAAGAGAGGTTGTGTCCTCCAAGTAAGGAAAATGGTGTGCCAAGATGTCACAATGGATTCCAAAGGCCCCAAGAAGCATGTAGATGCTCCTAGAAATTCCCCAAGATTGTCAAATGGGCCTCCAATGGTAAAAAAGTCCTAAAAAAGGTGACATAAAAATCTCCAACTGGGGTGGCTCCATGAAAAAAACTCCATAAAATTGTGCTAAAATGTCCCATAACCTCCAAAATAAGTCTCCAATGAATAGCGATTCATGTACCCTAGGTCAAGCGACCTCCATGAAACATGGGATGGATTTCCAAGTCAAAATTTAGCCATGAAACCCCCAAATAGTCAAAGTGACTTCCAAGTAAATGAGTTGACCCTCTAATTAAGTGCAAATAATATCCATAGATGCCAAATAGAGAGAGTGTTCCAAGATCTTCCACATGGCACGTGACAAGGATGTCCATGTATGCATCACTAGCCCAAAAATGATTTAGAAAATGTGGCCCATTCCTCGGGATATGTGAGCTTCCTTGAAGAACGTGAAATTGCCCTAAAATTCAGATTGAAGATGGTTTCTCTAGAAGTGTCATGTCATGCCATCAAAACTATCCTACTCATCAAAATTCATGTGAAAATCTCTGCCATAAAGAGTGGTAATGATTGGTTCCAACTCGGGGACATGTCATTTTCTCGGGAGTGCACGAGAACTTTAGAATCTCATCATTGTACACATCAACTCTACGTCAAAAATCAAAAGAGCAATTACTATACTAATGTTCAAGTGAAATTATTCCTCCTATCCTACTATAGCATGTGTAAGGTGCAGCTGCTAGGTGAAATCTGTCAACCAATGCAGCCACCTAAGCACTTCATCAATCCAATGTTTCATCCCTTTATGCTTAATTATTATGCAGAATAGATAAATTTTGAAATCTGGATGATAGCAAACTGGAATCTCCATCACAGTTGGGATAAGTGTCTGCAAATCAAAATTATCTTCAAACACAAGTAGATTTTGTATAAGTTGGTACAAGATTTATCTATCCAAGACTACATAGGGCTATATTAATGGATGACAAGCCCTAAATATTCCTTGAATTTTTCAATTTCCCCCTTGCTTCCATTCATGAGTGCATGATTTTGTTTAAACCCTTGTTGGTGAATATCTAGAGCTTCACTATTCTACTGAAAAACCTATTGCATATCGATTTATGTGGAAGTGAGATAGTGTCACATTCAATTGCATATCCAAGGACATAAGACTATGAGATACCCCCTTCCATGTTTTCTTTTTTGAAATCAGTTTTTATTTGAATGAAACACCAACTCCAAATAATGTCGTTACCATTATTAGGACACCACACTGGATGTTTTCTAAACACACGAGACATCTCTGCACTTAAACATTTACATATATGAGCATATGAGACAATACAACTTTCTTCCCTCGATGAATGCACACATGCCCCTGTTAAATTTATTTGCACACAATTATCAATATGATTCATACGAAGGTAGAATTTAGGTGCCAACATTCTCATTCTGATGCGAAATCTCCCTTCAATTTCCAAGTGGAGAAAATCCATCCTTCCTATGGCCCAAAATACCTGAGATGCTATTATCATTATTCAAACTTGCCAATGTATCATGGATATGATAGCCTCTTGAGTAAGATATGATCTGGATTTTATGAGCGGAACGAAATGAATACAGATTATTAACAGGTACTTAACACAAAATAACAAAGATACAGTAAAAATGGTTTTCTATTCAATAAGGAAATAAGCTCAAACTGTAAAATGTAGCAGAAACAAGCTTGCTGGAATGGTGGTGGCTTATCTCTGAGAAGAGATGTGACGGTTGTGCTCATTCACAAGAAGATCATTAAAATGAGGATATGAAGGCATTTTTACAATAAACAGGAATTCCAAAAACCATATACATCCAAAAACCTAACCCTAGGAGATGAAGTGCCAAAAGTCATGTGGGCCCCGTTTGGGTAAGTTAGTACATTAGCTTCCCAAGGTCGTAACTTTTGCATACGATCTCCGTTTAAGGCATATGATAGCCCATTGGAAAGGTATCGTCAACGAGATTCATATTGGGGGATCAATCGTTTCCTTTGGATATCATTGAGAATCTCAATCTAGAAAATCCTTCACTTAGGCCCTCAAAATGGCTCCGGAAGATAAAATTGCTAAAAATAGTAAATTGCCAAAATTGCCAGAAAACTGTTTTGAGCTAGTTGGAAAAGGTGGATGGCCATCAATATCCACCTAGATCAATCCTCCCTTCTTAGGAAGCAATGGTATCCATTGTGTTGAGGCCCCCCATCAGATGAGGAAATTTCTGCTGGATTTGGTCCTGGGTGAGCCACTTGCCTTAGTGCAGGAGCTGCCCTGCTTTGACGACTCAATAAAACTGGATCCTTTGCTATCGAGTGCCCTTGATCTATGTGTACACAGTATGATCATTGGATTCCTGTTTTATGTAGTCAGGGTTGAGCTCTGTTGGTGTCAATTGTTCTGCTACTTCTAAGGTGTCCAATAATGGTGGGAAATAAGGGAAAAGGAGATCCATGTTGAACACTCGGTGCAGGCCAAGGAAAGGAGGAATGTTGAGATGAAAAGAATTATCCCCCATGGCCTTGGTGATGGTGTATGACCCATGACAGAGTGGGTGAAGCTTCCGATGGGGTCTTGTAAGGCATTCTTTCTGCAAGTGCAACCAAACTTTGTCGCCCACCTGAAACTTATGTGGCACCTGATGTTGATCATGGCATTGTTTGTACATGTCATTGGACCTCTGTAGGATATCCTGAACCTGTTGGCGGATGTGTTGGATCCTTTCAATGAACCGGGTGGCTCTGTTAGCTTCAATTGGAGTAGAATATGAGTCGGTCGAGGTGATTTCAAGGGGAAGTGCAACATCTATGGGACCCAATGGTTGGAATCTCAACCCCACCTGAAAGGGGATGTGGCTGGTTAAGCTATGCAAGGCTCATTTTTATCTATTCTAGACATAGGGAAGGCTCTCATCCCATGTGTGAGGGTATTGTGAATTATACATGCGAAGGATATGCACAATCATTTGATTTACGATCTCGGTTTGGCCATCTGTCTGAGGTTGGAAGGTCATGGATTTGGTGAGCTTGGTGTCCAGCAGTGACCAAAGGCTTGACCAAAATGTGCTGATAAATTGACTGTCCCAATCTGAGACAATGGTTTGTGGGATTCCAAAATGTACCCAGAATCGTTCAAAGAAGAGTGTGGCAGTGGCCTCTGCTATGATGTTCTTCTTGCAGGCAACCAAAATCGCCATCTTAGGAAAGCGATCAACAACCACCAAAACACAGTCATTTCCCCGCTTGGTGGACGGGAGGCATGACATGTAGTCCATTGAGATGGATTCCCTTGGCCTGTCAGGAGTAGGAAGAGGGGTGTACATGTACTGTTTCTTAGTGGTCGATTTGGAAATTGCGCAGGCAGTGCAGGACCTCATATACTTACTGACCTCCTATTGAAGTTTCGGCTAGTAGAAATGTTTCTGTTGCATTTCCACTATCTTTTAGACACCGGAGTGTCCTGCCACCTCAGTGTAGTGGGATTCCCAGATCATCTTCGCTCGCTCACTTGATGGAACACTGATATGGCCCAGACGATAGAAAAACCCATCCTAAAGATGGAAATTATCGACAACTACGTTTTCCCCCAACATTTGGTAGGTGGTGGCGAAGTCTGAGTCTGTTTCATAGAGTTGGGGCCATCCAGAGGTCTTATGGCTACAAGATTCTAGCACAGTGGTGAGTTCCACAACTGGAAATCTGTTGAGGCAATCAATGACGTGATTGGTGCTTCTTGTTTTATACTTGATGTTGAGGTGGAATTGCTGCAAGTATGTGGACCACTTTTGATGGTGGTCATTCTGCAATTTTCCTTGTGACTGCATGAAATGCAGTAGCTTATTGTTGGGACCGTTCCCCATGCAATTTTTTCCTTACCACCACCCCTGGTTATTTGGCTGAGGGCCCATGCAATATGGGAGAATCCCAACATGAACCTGCGGTAGAAATTGGAAAGGCCCAAGAAGCTCTGGAGCTCAGTGAGTGTGGTTGGGGCTGGCCAGTCATGGATGACTTGGATCTTGGATGGATCCACATGTACGCCATGTTGATCAATGATGTAGCCCAGGTAATGGACCCTATCCATGCTGAAGGAGCATTTTTCCAAGTTGGCGTATAACTTGTGTTGTCCCAGGGTGTGCAGAACCTTCTAAGTATGCTGCAAGTGTTCGGCCCAAGTCTTGTTGTAAATGAGAATTTCATCCAGATACACCACTAAAAAATTATTGGTGAATGGTCACAGGATATTGTCCATCAACCTCATGAAAGTGGTTGGCGCATTTTTCAAACCAAAGGGCATGACCAACCATTCAAAAAGACCTTCCTTTGACTTGAAGGCGGTCTTCGATACATCTCTTTGTTCTATCGGGACTTGGTGGTAGCCAGACTTCAGATCAATATTACTAAAGTATTTGGCCCATGTGAGTTGATCAAGGAGGTCGTCGATTCGGTGAATCGAGTACCAGTTTCGGACTATGATTTTATTCAGAGCCCGATAATCAATGCAAAGTCGCTAGGTTCCATCTTTCTTCTGTACCAGCATGATTGGGCTTCTGCAAGGTGATGAGCTGGGACATATGTGCCCCTTGTGGAGAAGTTCTTGAATCTGTCGCTTGATCTCCCTCATTCTCTAACAGAGAGTCAAGATAGACTGGCCCATTAGGAATCAATGCGTCGGGGGTCAAATCGATGGGGTGCTTGACCTGGCAGTGCAAAGGTACCCCGGTAGGTGAGGAGAAGATATCCGAGTATTCTTCCATGACCTTGTGTACTTTCTTCTACTGTGTGGAGAGGTCAACCGCAAATACCCTGGATGTGGCTGTGATCTTTCACTTATTCTGAGAGCGAAACATGAAGAAGAAAAACTTTCCCGTTTGAGAGATGACCTTCCTGCATTGCTTAGCAGAGATCAAGGAAATAACACTAGGTGGGATTGCCTCAAGTATCCTGTACAATTTCCTGCTCAAAGTAATAATAACACTACGAGGCCTAGACTCATATAAAACATTTTATTTCCATAAATAAGGTTTTCCCAAAAGAACATCAAAAACTTCGAGAGGCAAAACATCACACAATACCTCTTCTTTCAAGGGCTTGATGCCGTACGACATTCGACACTGTTGGTTGATGCGAAAATCACTTCCTTGGTGGAGCCATCCAATGGTGTAGGTTTGTGGGTGCGGTTTTGTCGACAAGCCTATCTGCTGGATGAACTCTTCTAAGATGAGGTTCTTTTGGCTACCACTATCAACGATGAAGTGCAACGGGGTTCCTTTTACCCACATCTGTGCATGGAAGAGGCACTCTCCTTCTTCTGGCTCATCTGGTTCACCAGGATGGAGCTTGGTGGTAGCAACAGTGGCACTGGGTTCCGCATCAATGATCCGTCTTCGCCTTTCTGATTATGGATCAGAGTCAGAACCCACATCTGATTCAGAGGCTTTCACTTCGGCCATCAATGACTTCTTTGAGTGATAGTCAGCGGTGTTATGCCAAGGGCTCTTATGGAAGTCGCACCACTTCCCGATATCTTTCTTTGTCTTTCCAGTGTCCTTATTTGCTTGCGACTTGGACTAGTTTTCCTGACGCTTTCCATCTTTACTCTGTCCCTTGTTCTGTGGGTTGGGGCTTCCCTTTCCTGGATTTTGTTGTGAGGGGTTCCCAGGCCCAAATTTCGCATCTTTTGTTTGAGCTTCTGCTCGATTTTCACGGCATATCGGTAGGCCATGCCAAAGGATGAGATGTCCAGAAATTCCATTTCAGTCTGGATGTATCTATGCAAAGCACCACAATACTTGAGCACCAAATGTTGCTCTAAATATTTGATACCCAGATTGGTGCGCAAGGTATGGAAGATATTTTTGAAATCTGGCACTGCTTGGTCTCTTTCTTGCCACAGTGTGGTCCATTTGGTATACAAGTCGTCATAATTTCCGACAGGGTAGTATTGTTCCTTAATAACATCCCTGAAGAATTCCTAGGTGGCCATGATTGTAAATAATGAGGGTTCCTTCGCTTCCTTTTGCTCACAGAAGGTTTCACACCAATCTTTGACACGGGGAACGACTTTGAGGAGCGCAAATGTAATATTTTCTCTATTCGAAAAGTTATGGACAAAAAAATACCCTTCTAGTAGATTCAACCACTTGTCTACAACATCTGCATCTATCTGACATTCAAATATAGGAATATTGAAGTTTATTTGTACCTTGAAGGGTGCAAAGCCTCCGCTCGAAGAAGATGTGTCACCTATTGGTATCCGTCGAAGGATTTGCATGAAACTATCCATCATCTCATTCCTTTGTTGCGTGAGGGATTCCTCAATCAACAGTTTGAAAGAATCTCCTATCCTGTCATCTTTATTTTCTCCTGCCATGAGAGGTCGCTTGGGCATGTGAGAGCTTTTGTCCTCAAGAGAAGCAAGCTCGAGACCCAACCCTTTGTACTCTGACCTCGTTGGGGACATGCATTAAGACGACAAGGATAAGACTGCTCTGATACCACTGATCCAAATTTTATGAGCAGAACCAAATGAATACAGATTATTAATAGGTACTTAACAAAAAATAACAGAGATATAGTAAAATTGGTTTTCTATTCAATAAGGAAATAAGTTGAAACTGTAAAATGCAATGGAAACGAGCTTGCTGGAATGGTGGTGGCTTATCTCTGAGAAGAGATGTGACAGCTACGCTCATTCAAAACAAGATCATTAAAATGAGGCTCTGAAGGACTTTTTACAATAAATAGGAATTCCAAAAACCCTAGACATCCAAAAACCTAACCCTAGGAGATGAAGCGCTAAAAGTCATGTGGGCCCCATTTGGGTAAGTACATTAACTTCCCGGGTCGTAACTTTTGCATACGATATCCGTTTTAGGTGTATGATAGACCGTTGGAAAGGCCTATTTGGGGAATATTGATCCCGAAAAACTTTCACTTAGGGCCTCAAAATGGCCCCGGAAGTTAAAACTTCTAAAAATAGTAAACTGCCAAAATTGCCAGAAAACTATTTTCAGCCAGTTGGAAAAGGTGGGTGGCCACCGATATCCACTTGGATAAATCCTCCATCCTTATGAAGCAATGGTCTCCATTGCGTTGAGGTTCCCCATCATATGAGTAAATTTCTACTGAATTTGGCCCCGGGTGAGCCACTTTCTTTGGTGCAAGAGATGCCCTGCTTTGACGATTCCATAAAGATGGATCCTTTGCTGTCGATTGCCCTTGATCTGTGTGTCCACAATCTGATCATTGTATGCATGTTGTATGAAGTCAGGGTTGGGATCTGTTGGTGTTAGTTGTTCTGCTACTTCTGAGGTGTCCAATAATGGTGGGAAATAAGGGCGAAGGAGATCCATGTTGAACACTGGGTGTAGGCCAAGGAAAGGAGGAATATTGAGCTAAAAAGAATTATCCCCCACGGCCTTGGTGATGGTGTACAACCCATAATGGAGTGGGCAAAGCTTCCAATGGGGTCCTGTAAAAAGTTCTTTCTGCAAGTACAACCAAACTTTGTCGCCCACCTGAAACTTATGTGGCACCTGATGTTGATCATGGCGTTGTTTGTACTTGTCATTAGACTTCTATAGGATATCCTGAAGTTGTTGACAGATGTGTTGGATCCTATCAATGAACTAGGTGGCTTTGTTAGCTTCAGTTGGAGCAGGAGATGATTCGGTCAAGGTGACCGCAAACGGAAGTGCAACATCTATGGGACCTAATGGTTGGAATCCCAACCCTACCTGAAAGGGGTTGTGGTCGATTGAGATATGGAAGGCTCAGTTGTAGCTATGATGGACATAGGGAAGGATCTCATCCCATGTGTGAGGGTGCTGTGAATTATACATTCAAAGGATATGCACAATCATTCGATTTACGACCTCGGTTTGGCCATCTATCTGAGGGTCCAAGGCCGTGGATTTGGTTAGCTTGGTGTCCAGCAGTGACCAGAGGCTTGACCATAATCTGTTAAGAAATCAACTGTCCTGATTCAAGACAATGGTTTGTGGGATTCCAAAATGTACCCAGACTCGTTCAAGGAAGAGCTTGGCAGTGGCCTTTGCTGTGATGTTCTTCTTGCAGGCAACCAAAATTGTTATCTTAGAAAAGAGATCAACAACCAAAAAAACACAGTCGTTTCCCTGCTTGGTGGATGGGAGGCCCGACATGTAGTCCATTGAGATGGATTCCCATGGCCTATCAAGAGTAGGAAGAGGGGTGTACAGGCCCTATTTCTTAGTGGTCAGTTAAGCAATCATGCAGGTAGTGTAGGACCTGATATACTTGTTGACCTCCTGTTGAAGTTTCGTCAAGTAGAAAAAATTTTGTAGCATCACCACTGTCGTTTTGACGCCAAAGTGTCCTGCCACCCGACTATAGTGGGCTTCCTAGATCATCTTCGGTCGCTCTCTTGATGGAACACAGATATGGCCCAAACGACACAAAAACCCATCATGAAGATGGAAATTATCGACAACTGCATTTTCCCCCAACATTTGGTTGGTGGTGGTGAAGTCCGGCTCTGTCTCATAGAGTTGGGGTCATCCAGAGGTCTCATGGCCAAATGATTCTAGCACCGTGGTGAGTGCCACGACTGGTGGTATGCTGAGGCAATCAGGGACACGATTGGTGCTTCTTGTTTTATACTTGATGTTGAGGTGGAATTGTTGCAAGTATGTGGACCACATTTGATGGCGGCCATTCTACAATTTTCTTTGTGTCTACATGAACTACAGTGGCTTATGATCAATGTGGATGACTATCTCCTTCCCAAGAATGTAGTGTCTCCATTGGCGGCAGGATTTCATAATGGAGTACATTTCTTTTTCGTAAGTAGGGTACTTACGGACAACGTCAGATAGAACCTCACTATGATAGACCACAGGGTGGCCATGTTGAGTGAGAATGATGCCCACAACATAGTCGGAAGCATCTGTCTCGATATCAAAGGGATGCTACAGGTCTGGGAATGAAAGTACTTGGGCTGAGAACAAGCATTGCTTCAAATCATTGAATTCTTATTGTTGGGACTGGCCCCACACAAATTTCTTCTTACCACCACCCCTCGTTATTTCGCTGAGGGCCCATGGAATATGGGAGAATACCAACACGAACCTGCGGTAGAATTTGGAAAGGCCCAAGAAGCTTCAGAGCTCAGTGAGTGTGGCTGGGGCTGGCCAATCATGGATGACTTGGATCTTGGCTGGATCCACAAGTACACCATGTTGATCAACAATGTATCCTAGTTAATGGAACCTGTCCATGTCGAAGGAGCATTTTTCCAAGTTGGTGTATAACTTGTGTTGTTGCAGGGTGTGCAGAACCTACTGAATATGTTGCAAGTGTTTGGCCCAAGTATTGTTGTAAATGACAATGTCATCCAGATACACCACTACCAAATTATTGGTGAATGGTCACATGATATCATCCATCAACCTCATGAAAGTGGTTGGCGCATTTGTCAAACCAAAGTGCATGACCAACCATTCAAAAAGGCCTTTGTTTGACTTGAAAGCAGTCTTCCATACATCTGACTGTTCTATCGAGACCTTGTGGTAGATAGAATTTAGAACAATCTTACTGAAGTATTTGGGGCCTGTGAGTTGATCAAGGAAGTCATCAATTTGGGCAATCGGGTACCAGTTTATGACTGTGATTTTATTAAGAGCCCGGTAATCAATGCAGAGTCACCAGGTTCCATCTTTCTTCTATACCAACACGATTGGGCTCCCGCAAGGTGATGAGATGGGACAGATGTGCCCCTTGTGGAGCAGTTCTTGGATCTGTTTCTTAATCTCCTCATTCTCTAATAGAGAGTGACGATAGACTGACCCATTGGGTAATGGTGTGCTGGGGGTCAGATCGATGGGGTGCTTGACATGGTAGTGCATAGGTACCCCGATAGGTGAGGAGAAGATATCCAAGTATTCTTCCACGACCTTATCTACTTGCTTCTACTATGTGGAGAGGTCGACCGTAGAGACCCTGGATGTGGCTGTGATCTTTCTCTTATTCTGAGAGTGAATCATGAAGAAGGCAAACTTCCCTGTCTAAGAGATGACCTTCTTGCATTTCTTAGTAAAGATCAAGGAAATAGCACTAGGTGGGACTGCCTCGAGTATCCTGTACAATTTCCTGCTCAAAGTAATAATAATACTACGAGGCCTAGACTCATATGCAGCATGATGTTTCCATAAATAAGGTTTCCCCAAAAGAACATCACAAACTTTGAGAAGGGCAACATCACACAATACCTCGTCTTTCAAGGGCTTGATTTCGTACGATAGTCGACACTATTGGTTGACATGAAGATCGCTTCCTTGGTGGAGCCATCCAATGGTGTAGAGTTGTGGGTGTGATGTTGTCGATAGGCCTAGCCACTTGATGACCTCTGCTGAGATGAGGTTCTTTTGGCTACCACTATCAACGATGAAGTGCAATGGGGTTCCTTTTACCTACATCTTTGAATGGAAGAGGCGCTCTCCTTCTTATGGCTCGTCTGGTTCACCATGATGGAGCTTGGTGGTAGCAATGGTGGCACTGGGTTCCGCGTTAATGATCTATCTTCCCCTTTCTGGTTCTGGCTCAGAGTCATAACCTACATCTGATTAAGAGGATTTCAATTCGTCCATCAATGACTACTTTGAGTAGTAGTCAGCAGTGTTATGCGAAGGTCTCTTATGGAAGTTGCACCACTTCCCGGTATCTTTCTTTGTCTTCTGGTGTCCTTCTTTGCTTGCAGCTTGGACTGGTTATCCTGATACTGTCCATCTTTTCTCTGTCCTTTGTTCTGTGGGTTGGGGATTCCCTTTCCTGGCTTTTTCTGTGATGGGTTCCCAGGCCCAAATTGCCGCATCTTTTGTTTGAGCTTATGCTCGATGTTGACGACATATCGATAGGCCACGCCCAAGGATGAGATGTGAAGAAATTCCATTTCATTCTGGATGTATCTATGCATAGCACCATGATACTTGAGCACTAGATGTAACTCCGAATATTTGATACCCAGCTTGGTGTGCAAGGTATGGAAGATATTTGTGAAATCTGGCACTGCTTGGTTTCTTTCTTGCCGCAGTGTGGTCCATTTGGTATACAAGTTGTCATAACTTCCAACAGGGTAGTATTGTTACTTAATATCACCCCTAAAGGATTCCCAGGTGGACATGACTATAAATAATTAGGGTTCCTCTATTTCCTTTTGCTCACAAAACGTTTCCCACCAATATTTGACATGGGGAATGGCTTTGAGGAGTGCAAATGTAATATTTTCTCTATTCGAAAAGTTATGGACAAAAAAATACCCTTCTATTATATTCAAACACTTTTCCATAACATTTGTGTCTATCTAACCTTCAAATATAGGAATATCGAAGTTTATTTGTAACTTGAAGGGGGCGGTGCCTCCACTTGAAGAATATGCGTCGGTTTTTGGTAGTTGTCGAAGGATTTGCGCGAAACTATCCATCATCTCGTTCCTTTTTTGCATGAGGGATTCCTCAATCAACAGTTTGAAAGGATATCCTGTCCTGTCATCTTTCTTTTCTCTTGCCATGAGAGGTTTCTTTGGCATGCAAGAGCTTTTGTCCTCAGGAGAAATAAGCTTGAGACCCAACTCTTTATTAAGATGACAAGGAGAAGACTGCTCTGATACCACTGATCCAGATTTTATGAGTGGAACGAAATGAATATAGATTATTAGCAGGTACTTAACAAAAAATAACAGAGATACAGTAAAATTGGTTTTCTATTCAATAAGGAAATAAGATGAAACTGTAAAATGCACCAGAAACAAGATTCCTGGAATGGTGGCAAATTATCTCTGAGAAGAGATGTGGCGATTGCGCTCATTCACAATAATATCATTAAAATGAGTCTTTGAAGGCCTTTTTACAATAAACAGGAATGCCAAAAACCCTAGACATCCAAAAACCTAACCCTAGGAGATGAAGCGCCAAAAGTCCTGTGGGCCCTGTTTGGGTAAGTCGGGGTTGAGCTTTGTTGGTGTCAGCTATTCTGCTACTTCTGAGGTGTCCAATAATGGTGCAAAATAAGGTTGAAGTAGATCCACGTTGAACACTGGGTGCAGGACAAGGAAAGGATAAATTTTGAGCTGAAAAGCATTATTCGGCCCCTACGATCTTGGTGATGGTGTACGACCCATAATAGAGTGGGTGAAGCTTCCGATGGGGTCCTGTAAGGCATTCTTTTTGCAAGTGCAACCAAAATTTGTCGTCCACCTGAAAATTATGTGGCACCCGATGTTGATCATGGCACTTTTTGTACTTTTCATTGGACTTCTGTAGGATATCTTGAACCTATTGGCGGATGTGCTAGATCCTCTCAATGAACCAGGTGGTTTTTTTAGCTTCAGTTGGAGCAGGAGATGAGTTGGTTGAGGTGAACACAAGGGGAATTGCAACATCTATGGGACCCAATGGTTGGAATCCCAACCCCACTTGAAAGGGGTTGTGCCCAGTTGAGCTATGCAAGGCTTGGTTGTAGCTATGCTAGACATAGGGAAGGCTCTCATCCCATGTGTGAGGGTGCTGTGAATTATACATGCAAAGAATATGCACGATAATTTGATTTACGACCTCGGTTTGGCCATCTGTCTTTAGGTGGAAGGTCATGGATTTGGTGAGCTTGGTGTCCAACAGTGACCAGAGGATTGACCAGAATGTGATGAGAAATTGACTATCCCGATCTGAGACAATGGTTTGTGGGATTCCAAAATGTACCTAGACGCGTTCAAAGAAGAGCTTGGCAGTTCCCTCTACTGTGATGTTCTTCTTGCAAGAAACCAAAATCGCCATCTTAGAAAAGCGATCAACAACCACAAAAACACAGTCGTTTCCCTACTTGGTGGATGGGAGGCCTGACATGTAGTCCATTGAGATGGATTCCCATGGCCTGTCAGGAGTAGGAAGAGGGGTGTACAGGCTCTATTTCTTAGTGGTCAGTTTGGCAATCACACAGGCAGTGCAGGACCTGATATACTTGCTAACCTCCTATTGAAGTTTTGACTAATAGAAATGTTTATGTAGGATCACCACTATCTTTTCGATGCCGAAGTGTCCTTCCACTTGACTGTAGTGGGCTTCCCAGATCAGCTTTGATCGCTTGCTTTATGGAACAAAGATATGGCCCAGAAGACACAACAACCCATTCTGAAGATGGAAATTATCGACAACTGCATTTTCCCCCAACATTTGGTAGGTGGTGGCGAAGTCTAGGTCTGTCTCATAGAGTTGGGGCCATCCAGAGGTCTCATGGACGCAATATTCTATCACCATGGTCAGTGCCACGACTGGCGGTCTACTGAGGCAATAAGCGACACGATTGGTGCTTCCTGTTTTATACTTGATGTTCAAGTGGAATTGTTGCAAGTATGTCGACCACTTTTGATGGTGGTCATTCTACAATTTTCATTGTGTCTGCATGAACTGCAATGGATTATGATCAGTGTGGATGACTGTCTCCTTCCCAAGAATGTAGTGTCTTCATTGGCCACAGGCTTGCAGAATGGAGTACATTTCTTTGTCATAAGTAGGGTACTTATGGACAACATATGATAGTGTCTCACTATGATAGGCCAAGGAGTGGCCATGCTGAGTGAGAATGACACCCACAACATAGTCAAAAGCATTTGTCTCAATATCAAAGGATTGTTGGAGGTCTACGAGTGAAATTATTGGGGCTGAGCACAAGCACTACTTCAAATCATTGAATGCTTGTTGTTGGGAATGGCCCCACACAAATTTCTCCTTACCACCATCAACGGTTATTTGGCTAAGGGCCCATGCAATATGGGAGGATCCCAGCATGAACCTGCGGTAGAAATTGGCAAGGCCCAAGAAGCTTCGGAGCTTAGTGAGTGTGGTTGGGGCTGGCCAGTCACGGATGACTTGGATCTTGGCTGGATCCACATGTACGCCATGCTGATCAATGATGTAGCCTAGGTAATGGAACCTGTCCATGCCGAAGGAGCATTTTTCCAAGTTGGCTTATAGCTTGTATTGTCGCAGGGTGTGCATAACCTGCTAAATATGCTGGAAGTGTTCGACCCAAGTATTTTTGTAAATGAGAATTTCATCCAGATACACCACTACAAAATTATTGTTGAATGGTCACAGGATATCATCCATCAACCTCATGAAAGTGGTTGGTGCATTTTTCAAACCAAAGGTCATGACCAACCATTCAAAAATGCCTTTCTTTGACTTGAAGGTGGTCTTCCATACATATGTCTATTCTATCAGGACCTGGTGGTAGCCAGACTTCAGATCCATCTTACTGAAGTATTTTCCCACCGTGAGTTGATCAAGGAGGTCGTCGATTCAGGGAATCAAAACTAGTTTCTGATTGTGATTTTATTCAGAGCCTGGTAATCAATGCAAATTTGCCAGGTTCCATCTTTCTTCTGTACCAACAAGATTGGGATCCTACAAGGTGATGAGTTGGGATGGATGTGCCCCTTGTGGAGCAATTCTTGGATCTGTCACTTGATCTTCTCATTCTCTAACAGAGTATGGTGATAGACTGACCCATTAAGCAGTGGTGCGTCAGGGGCCAGATCGATGGGGTGCTTGACCTGGCAGTGCAGAGGTACCCTGATAGGTAAGGAGAAGATATCTGAGTATTCTTCCATGACCTTATCTACTTGCTTCTATTGTGTGGAGAGATCGGATACAAAGACCTTGTATGTGGCTATGATCTTTTTCTTATTTTGAGAGTGAATCACGAAGAAGACAAAATTCCTCGTCTAAGAGATGACCTTCTTGCATTTCTTAGTAGAGATCAAGGAAATAGCACTAGGTGGGACTACCTCGGGTATCCTGTACAATTTCCTTCTCAAAGTAATAATAACACTATGAGGCCTAGACTCATATGCAACATGACATTTCCATAAATAAGGTTGTCCCAAAATAACATCACAAACTTCGAGAGGAGAAACATCACACAATACCTCATCTTTGAAGGGCTTGATGTCATACGATAGTCGACACTGTTGGTTGACCCAAAGATCGCTTCCTTGGAAGAGGCATCCAATGGTGTAGGGTTGTGGGTGCAGTGTTGTCGATAGGCCTAATTGCTTGATGACCTCTACTAAGATGAGGTTATTATGGCTACTGCTATCAATGATGAAGTGAAACGTGGTACCTTTTACCCACATCTGTGAATGGAAGAGGCGCCCTCCTTCTTCTGGTTCATCTGGTTCACTAGGTTGGAGCTTGGTGGTAGCAATAGTGGCATTGGGTCCCGCATCAATGATCCGTCTTCCCCTTTCTAGTTCCGGTTCAGAGTCAGAACCTGCATCTAATTCAAAGGCTTTCACTTCGACCATCAAAAACTGCTTTGAGGGGCATTCAATAGTGTTATGCCAAGGGATCTTATGGAAGTCACACCACTTCCTGGTATCTTTATTTGTCTTTTCGGTGTCCTTATTTTCTTGCGGGTTGGATTGGATGTCTTGATACTGTTCATATTTTCACTGTCCTTTGTTCTATGGGTTGGGGCCACCCTTTCCTGGATTTTTTTGCGAGGGGTTCCTAGGCCCAAATTGCCGCATCTTTTGTTTGAGCTTCTGCTTGATTTTGACGACATATTGGTAGGCCGCGCCCAAGGATGAGATGTCCAGAAATTATATTTCGGTCTAGATGTATCTATGCAGAGCACCATGATACTTGAGCACCATATTTCACTCTAAATATTTGATACCCATCTTGGTGTGGAAGGTATGGAAGATATTTGTGAAATCTAGCACTGCTTTGTCTCTTTCTTTCCGCGGTGTGGTCCATTTGGTATACAAGTCGTCATAACTTCTGACAGGGTAGTATTGTTCCTTAATAGAATCCCTGAAGGATTCCCATGTGGCCATGATTGTAAATAATGAGGGTTCCTCTGTTTCCTTTTTCTCACATAAGGTTTCCCACCAATCTTTGACATGGGGAACGACTTTGAGGAGTGCAAAAGTAGTCCTTTCTCTATTCAAAAAATTATGGACAAAAAAATACCCTTCTACTAGATTCAACCACTTGTCTACATAATCTGTGCCTATCTGACCTTCAAATATAGGAATATCGAAGTTTATTTTTACCTTGAAGGGGGCGATGCCTCCGCTTGAAGAAGATGCGTTGCCTCCACTTGAAGAAGATGCGTCGCCTGTTGGTAGCCGCCGAAGGATTTGCGCGAAACTATCCATCATCTTGTTCCTTTGTTGCATGAGGAATTCCTCAATCAATAGTTTGAAAGGATATTCTATCCCATCATATTTCTTTTCTCCTTCCATGAGAGGTCTCTTGGGCATGCGAGATCTTTTTTCCTTAAGAGAAACAAGCTCGATACCCAACTCTTTGTACTCCGACCTTGTTGGGGACATGCATTAAGACGACAAGGAGCAGACCGATCTGATACCACTAATCCAGATTTTATGAGCGGAACCAAATGAATACAGATTATTAAAAGGTACTTAACACAAAATAACAGAGATACAGTAAAATTGGTTTTCTATTCAATAAGGAAATAAGTTGAAACTGTAAAATGCAGCGGAAACAAGCTTGCTGGAATGGTGGCGGATTATATCTAAGAAGAGATGTGACAGTCATGATCATTCACAAGAAGATCATTACAATGAGGCTCTGAAGGAATTTTTACAATAAAAAGGAAGGAAAAAAACCCTAGACATCCAAAAACCTAACCCTAGGAGATGAAGCGCCAAAAGTCATGTGGGCCCTATTTGGGTAAGTTAGTACATTAACTTCTCAGAGTCGTAACTTTGCATACGATCTCCGTTTTAGGCGTATGATAGCCCGCTGGAAAGGTATCATTGAGGAGATTAATTTTGGGGGCCCAGTCATGCCTTTGAATATCATTGAGAAGCTCGATTCCGAAAAACCTTCATTTAGGCCCTCAAAATGGCCCTGAAAGTTAAAACTGCTAAAAATAGTAAATTGCCAAAATTGCAAGAAAACTGTTTTGAGCCAATTGGAACGAAATGAATACAGAGTATTAATAAGTACTTAACACAAAATAATAGAGATACGATAAAATTGGTTTTCTATTCAATAAGGAAATAAGATGATATCAATCCTCCCTCCTTAGGAAGCAAGGGTCTCCATTTTGTTGAGGTCCCCCGTTAGATGAGGAAATTTTCTGTTGAATTTAGCCCCAGGTGAGCCACTTGCCTTGGGGTAGGAGATGCCATGATTTGATGACTTGATAACGCTAGATCCTTAACTTTCGAGTTCCCTTTATCTATGTATCCATAATATGATCATTGGATTCCTGTTGTATGTAGTCGGGGTTGAGCTCTGTTGGTGTTAGTTGTTCTACTACTTCTAAGGTGTCTAATAATGGTGGGAAATAAGGGCAAAGGAGATCCACATTGAACACTGGGTGCAGGCCAAGGAAAGGAGGAATGTTGAGCTGAAAAGAATTATCCCCCATGGCCTTGGTGATGGTGTATGCCCTATAACAGAGTGGTTGAATCTTCTGATGTGGTCTTGTAAGGCATTCTTTCTGCAAGTGAAACCAAACTTTGTCACCCACCTGAAACTTATGTGGCACCTGATGTTGATCATGGTATTGTTTGTACTTGTCATTGGACTTCTGTAGGATATCCTGAACCTGTTGGTGGATGTGTTGGATCCTCTCAATGAACCTGGTGGCTTTGTTAGCTTTAGTTGGAGCAGGAGATGAGTCGGTCAAGGTGACTGCAAGGGGAAGTGCAACATCTATTGGAACCAATGGTTGGAATACCAACCCCACTTGAAAGGGGTTGTGGCCGGTCGAGCTATGCAAGGCTCGGTTGTAGATATGGTAGACATAGGGAAGGCTCTCATCCCATGTACGAGGGTGTTGTGAATTATACATGCAAAGAATATGCACAATCATTCGATTTATGACCTCGGTTTGGCTATCTGTCTGAGGGTGGAAGGTTGTGGATTTGGTGAGCTTGGTGTCCAGTAGTGACCAGAGGCTCGATCAGAATGTGCATAGAAATTGACTGTCCCGATCTGAGACAATGGTTTGTGGGATTCCAAAATGTACCCAGACTCGTTCAAAGAAGAGCTTGGCATTTGCCTCTGCTGTGATGTTCTTCTTGCAAGCAACCAAAATCGCCATCTTAGAAAAGCGATCAACAACCACAAAAACACAGCCATTTTTTCGCTTAGTGGATGGGAGGCCCAACATGTAGTCCATTGAGATGGATTTCCATGACCTGTTAGGAGTAGGAAGAGGGGTGTATAGGCCCTATTTATTAGTGGTCAGTTTGGCAATCGCACATGTAGTGCAGGACCTGATATACTTGTTGACCTCCTATTGAAGTTTCGACCAGTAGAAATGTTTCTGTAGCATCGCCACTGTCTTTTTGATGGCGAAGTGTCCTGCCACCCAACTATAGTAGGCTTCCCAGATTTGACTTCACTTGCTTACTTGATGGAACACAGATATGGCCCAGACGACACAACAACCCATCTTGAATATGGAAATTATCGACAATTGTGTTTGCCCCTAACATTTGGTAGGTGGTGGAGAAGTACAGGTCTGTCTCATAGAGTTGGGACCATATAGAGATCTCATGGTCGCAAGATTCTAGCACCGTGGTGAGTGCCACGACTGGCAGTCTGCTGAGGCAATCAATGACACGATTGGTGCTTCGTGTTTTATACTTGATGTTTAGGTGGAATTGCTGGAAGTATGTGGACCACTTTTGATGGCGGTCATTCTGCAATTTTCCTTATGTCTGCATGAACTGCAGTGGCTTATGATCAGTGTGGATGACTGTCTCCTTCCCAAGAATGTAGTGTCTCCACTGGTGGAAGGCTTACATAATGGAGTACATTTCTTTGTTGTAAGTAGAGTACATCTGATAGTGTCTCACTATGATATGCCATGGGGTGGCCAAGCTGAGTGAGAAAGGCTCCCACAACATAGTCAAAAGCATTTGTCTCGATCTTGAAGGTTTTTGCAGGTTTGGGAGTTAAAATACTAGGGCTGAGCACAAGCACTGCTTCAAATCATCGAACGCTTATTTTTGGGACTAGCCCCACCCAAATATTTCCTTACCACCATGCCTGGTTATTTGGCTGAGGGCCCATTCAATATGGGAGAATCCCAACATGAGCCTACGGTAGAAATTGGCAAGGCCCAAGAAGCTCCAGAGCTTAGTGAGTGTGGTTGGGGCTGGCCAGTCACGGATGACTTGGATCTTGTTTGGATCCACATATATGCCATGTTGATCAACTATGTAGCCTAGGTAATGGACCCTGTCCATGCCAAAGGAGATTTTTTCCAAGTTGGCATGTAGCTTGTGTTGTCACAGGGTGTGCAGAACCTGCTGACTATGCTACAAGTGTTCAACCTAAGTATTTCTGTAAATGAGAATGTCATATAGATACACCACTACAAAAATATTGGTGAATGGTCACAGGATATTGTCCATCAACCTCATGAAAGTGGTTAGTGCATTTTTCAAACCAAAGGGCATGACCAACCATTCAAAAAGGCCTTCCTTTGACTTGAAGGTGATCTTCCATACATCTGTCTGTTCTATCAGAACCTAGTGGTAGCCAGACTTCAGATCAATCTTACTGAAGTATTTGGCCCCCGTGAGTTGATCAAGGAGGTCGTCGATTCGAGGAATCGGGTACTAGTTTTTTACTATGATTTTATTCAGAGCTCAGTAATCAATGTAGAGTCACTAGGTTCCATCTTTCTTCTGTACTAGTACAATTGGGCTCCAACAAGGTGATGAGATGGGACGGATGTGACCCTTTTGGAGCAGTTCTTGGATCTATCGCTTGATCTCCTTATTCTCTAATAGAGAGTGATGATAGACTAGCCCATCGGGAAACAATGTGTCGGGGGTCAGATCGATGGGGTGCTTGACATGACAGTGCAGAGGTACCCCAGTAGGTGAGGAGAAGATATATGAGTATTCTTCCACGACCTTATCTACTTGCTTCTACTGTGTGGAGAGGTCGTCCACAGAGACCCTACATGTGGTTGTGATCTTTCTCTTATTCTGAGAGTGAATCACAAAGAAGAAAAACTTCCCCCTCTGAGAGATGACCTTCCTTCGTTTCTTAGTAGAGATCAAGGAAATAACACTAGGTGGGACTGCCTCGGGTATCCTGTACAATTACCTGCTCAAAGTAATAATAACACTACGAGGCCTAGACTCATATACAACATGATGTTTCCATAAATAAGGTTGTCCCAAAATAATATCACAAACTTTGAGAGGAGCAACATCACACAATACCTCGTCTTTGAAGGGCTTGATGCGATACAAAAATCGACACTGTTGGTTGACGCGAAGTTCGCTTCCTTGGCGGGGCCATCCAATGGTGTAGGGTTGTGGGTGCAGTGTTGTTGACAGGACCAACTGCTTGATGAAATTTGTTTAAATGAGGTTCTTCTGGCTACCGCTATCAATGATGAAGTGCAGTGGGGTGCCTTTTAGCCACATCTATGAATGGAAGAGGCACACTCCTTCTTCTGGCTCATCTGGTTCACTAGGATGGAGCTTGGTGGTAGAAACGGTGGCACTGGGTTCCGTGTCAATGATCCATCTTCCACTTCCTAGTTCTGGCTCAGAGTCAGAAACCACATCTGATTCAGAGGCTTTCACTTCGGCCATCAATGACTTCTTTGAGAGGCAGTCAACATTGTTATGCCAAGGGTTCTTATGGAATTCGTACCACTTCCCGATATCTTTCTTTGTCTTTCCAGTGTCCTTCTTTGCTTGCGGCTTGGAGTGGTTGTCCTGATACTGTGCATATTTTCTCTATCCTTTGTTCTATGGGTTGGGGCCACCCTTTCCTGAATTTTTTTGTGTGGGGATCCCATGCCCAAATTTCCACATCTTTTGTTTGAGCTTCTGCTCGATTTTGACGACATATCGGTAGGCCGCACCCAAGGATGAGATGTCCATAAATTACATTTTATTCTAGATGTATCTATTCAGAGCACCGTGATACTTGAGCACCAGATTTCGCTCCAACTATTTGATACTGATCTTGGTGCGCAAGGTATGCAAGATATTTGCGACATCTGGCTTTGCTTGGTCTCTTTCTTATTGTAGTGTGGTCCATTTGGGATACAGGTTGTCATAACTTCTGACGGGGTAGTATTGTTCCTTAATAGCATCTCTGAAGGATTCACAG
>JZKD02S1610473.1:970847-982369 GCA_000966675.3 Picea glauca
CCTTGGAGACCTCACAGTATCCCACAAATATTCCCTTCTTTCCGGAGGGTTCCAGCTTGTTTCTTTTCTCTTTTGGTATATGAATAAACACTGGACAACGAAATATTTTGAGATGACTTACCTATGGCTTCTTTCTGGTGAACATTTCTTATGGGGTC
This sequence comes from Picea glauca, assembly GCA_000966675.3. Classification (NCBI taxonomy): domain Eukaryota; kingdom Viridiplantae; phylum Streptophyta; class Pinopsida; order Pinales; family Pinaceae; genus Picea; species Picea glauca. The sequence goes on from JZKD02S1610473.1 coordinate 971,006, forward strand.
TTGAACCCAAGTGCACTATGGGATAATTGGTTCTGCACATAAACAACTGTCATTGTTGCTTCTGCCCATAAGCACATAGGAAGATCTTGATCATGAATCATGGTCTTTACAAATTCCATAATTGTTTTGTTCTTCCTTTCAGCTACACCATTTTTTTGAGGTTTATAGGGAGTAGTGAGTTCCCTCTTGATCCCAACATCTCTGCAGAAGTTCATGAACTCTTTTGAGGTATATTCTCCTCCATTATCTGACCTAAGTATCTTAATCTTTCTTTCAAAAATATTCTCTATCAAGGCCTTGAATTCCTTGAATTTATTGAATACTTCATCTTTAGATTTCAAGAAATATATCCAGGTCTTACGAGAATAGTCATCAATAAATGATACGTAGTATACATACCCTCTAATGGAGGATGATGGCATTGGACCAAACACGTCTGAATGAATGAGTTCCAATACTTCTTCAGCTTTGCTATCCCTCTTTGGAAAAGGTTTCTTGATATTCTTCCCTTGTGCACATCCATTGCATATGCCTTCATGATCACCCTTGAGTTCTGGTAAACATGTGACAGCTTTGCATATGTATGGTAGCGCCTTGTAGTTGATGTGGGATAATCTTCTATGCCAAAGTTCGCATGAGTTTTCGATGGCATGGGTCATGGCAGTTTCTGGGTGACCCTTCAGTTTATATAAGCCATTTTCTTCATTTCCGATGACGATTGCTTCATTTAAGGTTTCTCCCTTAGCCCACATAAGAACTTCTCCATTTATAAAGGAAACTCTATGGCCTTTCTTGTCTAAAGCTGATATGGAGAGTATGTTTTTATTTAAGCTCGGTACATAGAGTACATCCTTCATTGTTATTGAGTTTTCTGAATCTAGCTTGTAGTTTGATTCTCCTACTCCCTTGATGGGATATTAATAATCATCTCCAAGAGTCACTTTTTGAGAAAACTTCTTTTCTGAAATACAAGAGAGAGTGTTTTTCTTACCCATCATGTGTTTTGATGCGCTGCTATCAATGAGCCATGTGTCCTCTCTAGGTGATATAGATCCTGAGAGAGATGAGATCAAGGCATGGTCCTTATTCATCTTCATAGGTGGTTATTCATCTTCGACTATGTGGGCATGTTGTCTTTTGTGCTTCCTCTTGTATTCTTCTCTTCTGACTGGACAAGATTTTTCCTTATGTCCCATCTTATCACAATGATAGCATTGTAGAGATGAGAGATTTTGTCCCTTGCGTTGTCCTTTCTTCTAAAAATTTCTTGGATGAGATTCTTGGTTGCTGAATTTTTTTGATGGTTGAGGCTCTCTATTAGTTTCCCTTTTGAAGTAGGGTTTCTTCCTTCCTCCTTTAGTATGAGTAGCTAGGGCTTGATCATCATCCCTTCCTAGTAATGCTTTACAGTTGGCTAGCCTTGTTGACGCAAACGTGCACCACCCTCACGGGCACGTCTGCTCACACAGGACCTTCCTCTCTTCTCGGCCCGAAGAACTCAAACGTTCTCCTAATTCCCTATCGGGAATCTTCCTACCCACAAATTCTCTTCCTCACGCGATCCCCTTCCTTAACTTCTCGGAGGGTCAGAACTCGCGATTTTGCGAGTCCAAAGGTTATACACTGGGCTCTCGGATCATCGAGATGCGAGGTCAGTCAACTCGCTGACTTTTCCTTAAGGGATTTCGCTACTCGCGCCCTCGTTACTCGTGATACCAAACTTTTGCTTCTCCAACCTCCGATGCCCGAGGTGTCGAAACTCCACGGCGCACGTGTGACTTGACTCATCCACACGTGTCAATTCTCTCGGGACTTCCGCGCTATCGTGACCTCGCTCCCTCGCGACTTTTCTACTCACGAGGTTGAATAACTTCCTTGTCAACTCCCGAGGTCCGAGGTGCCGAAACTCGCGACCTCTCTCCCTCGCGACTTCGCTTCTCACGAGGTCAAGTTCTTGAGCCTTTTCTCACGAGGCTCCGATGCACAAGCCCGCGTGTGAAGCCAACGGTCCTCCCGCGATCCAGATCCAACAGTTATCTCCTTCTCGTGCCTCACGTCCTTGTTACTCAAAGTACCCAATGTTTGGGCTCTCAATCTGTGAGCTTCCGAGTTCGCGAGATCCTTAGATCTCCTCCACCTATCCTTCTCAGATGGATGGCTCCTAGCCTCTTGCCCCTTCGCTGCCTTGTGACCTCACGTCCTTTGGTACCAATTCCTCGACCCTTAATCTTACGAGCTCCTGAGATGTGAGGTGCCACCTGTCCACTCTCCCACTCTTGTGGACCCAAGATATCCTCGGAGTACTCGATATCTCGCTTCTCGTAATCTCGTGATTCTCCTTACCAAACTTAGGAAACTTTCCTCACGAGGTCCCGATAGGCGATCTCGTGAACAATCCAACGACCCTGACTAACTTGGATCAACGGCGCTGCCCCTCCTGAGCTTTGAATCCTCTCCACACTTACGCTGCGACTACCTTACACCTCTGAGAGATCCAATGGTTCTCGGAACCTCGTGAAATCTCTTCTGAATATTTCATCCATCCGTTCTCCCCTTGAGGATTCTGCGAAATAAAGAAGTATCTCTTCACGAGACGTGTTTGTTCGCTCGCCAACCTGCGACGCTTTCCTCTGGATTCCAACAAAAACTTCCCTGCACTTAACCTTCAGGGAGTTCAAAGGTCTATTCCTCCTGAGCCTTTCCACAACTTCAACAGTCTCTTAGGAAAAAGAGATCTTTGTGCATGCACTGGAAACTCTGGCCTAAAACCTTTCACGGTGAAACTCTCGGTGCTCTTCTTCAATGATATTACAAAGGTTCTATACCTCCTAATCTTTCCCACTCTGACTCTTTCAGAGAGACTTTCACGTGCTCCTCGCGGAAATCGTTCAACAACCCTCAAGTGTTGAATCCCTTCGACTCTGTGCAACTCCTGCAACAACAGTCTTTGATTCCCTTTGCTCAGATTCACAACTGAGACTTCTTCTTTAGCCTGTGCACTCCTTGCATGGCTTCAATAGCCCACTTCCACTTCTGGGTGAATGAGAACAAAAGTTAAACTACCGAGCCTTCATCAACGCACTCCATGAGGATGACTTCAACTGCACACCTTGCAGGAATCTCCTGGCTCAGATAGAGAGACAATTGAACCTCACTCTCTCTCCCTTTCAGACTTCAGTTTAAAACATGAAATCACATGCACAGCATATACAAAGCCAATGCATAATAAGAAAGCAAACATTCCTGAGCATAACATCAATACACAGAGAAAACAACACAAACCATGTGCTTGAATCAAAGCTTCCTTCTATTAATTCAATTTCCTGTACATGGGTGTTCTTCATACAATATTCTCTGCTTGCTCTTCTCTTCTCCTGAATGCTTGATTGATTTTGAATAATGTTACAATGATACAATGAGGGTGTCTATATCCGTTTTCCCTCTCGATCTCTAAATATCAAATCTAGACTTAAAATCCTATCTACCAACATTAACTAGATTAAATGCCTCTTGTCTACCAAAGGACGAGAACTTAAAGGCTCAAGGTCCAATACAATATACAAATGCGCCTTCATAAATGGTTCATTAAAGACTTGCACTACAATCCCAAAGCACTTAAAAAATTTGGGTTTGTTTATCCAGCTGATCTCCGCTTGATGTGCTAGCTCGCTTGATGAGTTGGCGATGCTCTTGCATCATATACTCCTCGGCTTGAAAATTTTCATGGGCTCCTGTCCATGAGATCCTGCACGGTCTGTCCATGCTTTTGAATCTCTTCTTCAGTCTCCCAGCTGGCATCTTCCACTGGATGGTTCTTCCACTTGATTAGATACTTGAAGTATTGCTTTTGCCTGGTCCTTTTGCTGACTCTCTTGTCCAGTATATGCTCCATCTGTGGCTTCTCTGCAACTGGAATATGCTTTTGCCACTGGATTTCTGGTTGTTCATCACTTCCATCTCCTGCTTCTTCATCCTTATATGGATATAAATCTGAGACATTGAACGCCGGAGATATTCCGATCTCATCCGGCAACTCAATTTCATAATCATTTTCTCCCAATTTCTTGAGGACTCTGCATGGCCCAATTTTCTTCATTTTTAGTTTATTATATGTTCCCCTTGGGAACCTTTCCTTCCTCAGATGTTCCAGAACTAGATCACCAACTTCGAACTGAATTTGTCTCTGATGTTGATACACTTTGCGCTTATATTCTTGGTTTGATTCCAGTAATCGCTCCTTCACCCTGTTGTGAAGTTCTTCCATCGCTTCTGCGAATTCTTTAACACTTGCGCTCTTAGTCATTATCTTCTCTGAATCCCTCAGTTTAGATACTCCTCTTGGCTTCCTGCCATATACAATATCAAATGGACTTTTTCTTGTGCTTCTGTTCACTGAGTCGTTGTAAGCAAACTCTGCCTGTGGCAACACATTGTCCCAACTGATGTGGTGCTCTGTCACCAAGCTTCTGAGTAAGTCTCCCAGACTTCTATTTACCACCTCTGTTTTCCCATATGTCTAAGGATGATAGGTAGAACTAAACATCAATTTAGTTCCCATATTTTTCCAGAGTGTCCTCCAGAAATGTCCAATGAATTTCGTATCCCTGTCCGATACTATGCTTCTGGGTAAACCATGAAGTCTAACAATCTCCTTGAAAAACAAATTTGCGATGTGAGTTGCATCACTGGTCTTATGACATGGGATAAAATGTGCCATTTTGGAAAACCTTTCAACCACCACGAAGATTGAATCATGCCCTCTTTGCATCCTAGGCAATCCTAGTACAAAATCCATGCTGATTTCATCCCACAGCCTCTCGGGTATGGGTAACAGTTGATAGAATATCGCATTCTGCTTCCGTCCCTTTGAATGCTGGAAAATTCTACATCTGTCGACAAACTTCTTGACATCTGTTCACATCCTCGGCCAAAATTATGCTTCGCTCAGCTTTGCAAATGTCTTATCGTGGCCAAAATGCCCTGCCAATCCACCACTGTGTTTTTCTTTTAATAGATTCTCCCTCACGGAGCAATTCAGAATGCATAACTGATTTCCTCTGAACAACAATCCATTTTGGATCATGTAATCCATCCATTGGATTCTTTCTCTGAGAACTGGATTCTCAGATGCCTCATATGCCTCTGCAAAATCTGCATCACCTGCATACATGTCCTTGAGATTTTCAAAACCCAATGTTTTGACCCAGAACTTCTGCAGCAACAAACACTTCCTGCTCAAAGCATCAACCACTTTGTTAGCAGTACCTGAAATGTGTTTAATTACAAATGTAAAATTCTGCATATACTCTACCCATTTAGCATGTTTCTGATTCAACTTCTCCTGTTGAGTCACAAACTGTAATGCATAATTATCATTGTACAATACAAATTATTTTGGGACCAAGTAATGCCTCCATTTCTTTAACGCCTGTATGATAACATACAATTCTTTGTCATACGTGGAGTACTTTACTTTTGCCTCATCTAGCTTCTCACTGAAATATGCAATTGGTCTGTCCTTCTGACTCAAGACCGCTCCTATGGCAAAGCCACTTGCATCACATTTCACCTGGAACACCTTCGTAAAATCTGGAAACACCAAGACCGATTGTTCTGTGATCTTTCGCTTCAACAGATTTAAGCTCTTCTCTGCCTCTTCAGTCCAATGAAAAGATTTATGTCTTTTCTTGACAATATCCATCATTTATGTGCTAATCCCACTAAAATTCCTGATGAATTTCCGGTAGAAACTAGCCAGTCCATGAAAACTTCTCACCTCGAAAATATTTCTCGGTGATGGCCAATTTTTAATTACCTCCACTTTACTTGGATCCATCTTCAATTCATTTGCCGATATGACAAACCCCAAGTAAATGAGTTCTGTCTTCATAAATGAATATTTCCTCATGTTGATCAACAACTTCTCTTGCTGTAGCTTCCTCATTACTGCAGCTAAATGCTTCAAATGTTCTTCCTTTGTTTTGCTGAAAATCAATATGTCATCCAGATAAACAATGACAAACTTACCAATGAATTCCTTCAACACTTCATTCATTAACCTCATGAAGGTACTTGGTGCATTCGTCAAGCCAAACGGCATGACTAGCCATTCATACAACCCTTCATTGGTTTTGAAGGCTGCTTTCCATTCATCGCCTTCCCTCATGCGAATCTGATGGTATCCACTTTTCAAATCAACCTTTGAAAAAAATTTGGCTCCACTTAAACAGTCCATCAAGTCATCCATTCGTGGCAATGGAAACCTATACCTGATGGTTATCTTGTTAATGGCCCTAGAATCAGTACACATTCTCCATCCTCCATCCTTATTTGGACTGAGTACTGTTGGAACGGCACACAGACTTAAACTTTCCCTAATCAATCCTTTATCCAATAGTTCCTGTACCTTCCTTTTAACTTCTTCGTTCTCCTGCGGCGTCAACCTGTAAGCAGCTTTGTTTGGAAAAATGGCTCCTGGTATGAGGTCTATATGATGACTCACACTCCTCATCGGCGGAAACGAATGAGGTAATTTGTCTACCACAATGTCAGCGAACTCTTCTAGCAGTTCCTGAATCTCTTCCGGAAAATCATCCACTCTTGTGCTGGTCAAAACAACCCTTGGTTTCCTAATCACAAAGAATTGTGGATCTTCCTTCTTCTTCACTTTCGCCAGAAGCTCCTTCCCACTCATGAGAAGTATAGTATTTCTCGGCTCTAGTTTTACTTCTTTATCTTTAATTGGAAGTAGCATATGTGTTCTCCCATTCTTCTCCAAAGTATACGTATTCATTTTCCCATCATGAACTACATTCCTGTCATATTGCCATGGTTTGCCTAGAAATAAATGACATACATCCATAGGAATAACATCACAGAGTATTTTATCATTATATCCTCCTATCTAAACATTGTTTAGTGACACTTACCTGATGTCCCTTCTGTAGCCATGAGACTTTATATGGACTCTGGTGATCAGTCATCTCCAATTCTAGTTTCTCCACCATCTCGGTTGAAACGAGATTGTATGTGCTTCCACTGTCCACAATAACCTTGCATTTCCTGTCTTTGGTCTTGCATGTGGTTCTGAAAAGTCTGTTTCTTTGAACTATGTCCTCCACCTCCTTCTCGGGTGTTAAGAGAACCATACGCATCATCAACGACCTTTCGTCTTCTGTGTCTTCTACCTCAGCATTTTGCCTCTGTGCCTCGGCGATGTGAGCTTCTCCTCCATCCTTCTTCCTATCTGGACAGTCAACTGCTTTGTGTCCATTCTTTCCACACGTGTAGCATGTGATGACTCCACCTCTACCTCTTCCTCTACCTCTGGTATGAGGAAATGTTTTATTATCAGTGTATCCTCCACTCTGTTCTGTCTGCTGCCTTCGTTGTTCAGCGTGCTGGCCTCGCTGTGAACTTCCACCTCTTTCTATTCTCGTCTGAGGCTTCCTCCAGTCGTCCTTAGATTTCTGGAACCTATCTTGAGCAACTGACTTGCCTTTTGATTGGCTCCTACCCCAGCCTCGCTATGCTGGCTTACATCTTAGCTTTTCCTCAGCTTTCAACTCCATCTGATACGCATCCTCCATCGTTCTGATGGTTGTCATACTCATCTCATCCTGGATATCATATCTTAAGCCATTCATATACCTAGGAACTTTTTCATCATTGCTCTCCCGATGACCTGCTCTGATATTGAGCTTGTAAAATTCCTCAGTATACTCCTTTATTGTCATCAACTTCTATCTTAGGTTCTGCATTCTCCTGAAAAAAGTGATTTGATAATCCCTTGGGATGAACTTTGCTTTCATATTCGCAATCATTCGATCCCAGCTTTTAATCTTTTTCTTTCCTTTGCAGCATCTATCTTCTTGAAGTTCGTCCCACCATAATGTTGCGTGTCCCTTCAATTTCGTGACAGCATGCCTGACCTTCTTATCTTCTTCGATATCCTCATAATCGAAGTAGGTGTCAAGAGCTCTAATCCAATCTAGAAGCACTTCTGCATCCAGATTTCCCTCATAAGTTGGAATGTCCATCTTTGTCTTCGAAATCATCCGGGCGATAGCTTTAATAAATCTCTCATCAGCTGCATCTTCAGTTGCAACTTCTCCTTGTTGTTCGACTTCAACTTCACCTTCGGAGTCACTCAGATCTCCAGCACTGGTTGTGCGTCTCTGCGCTGCTTCCATATCTTCTAATCTCGCTCGGAGATCACGTATCTGCTTTTCCATTTCTGGATTCTGTGCTTGTCTCCCTTTGCCTCTCTAGTTTCCCCTATCCTCTGGATCGGGTGATTGTCTTTCTCTCCTCGACGGCATGGTGAAAATTTTCCTTTCTTCTCTGCTACAGAAAACAGAGAAATTTTCTCGCTCTGATACCACTTTGACGTGTGTATCATAGTGCTTCTTCACTCCCTTGCTCCTCTTGCCTGAAATATATAGACAAGAATTCAACTTTGATACCACTCTGATGCAAACACGCACCACCCTCACGGGCACATCCGCTCACACAGGACCTTCCTGTCTTCTCGGCCTGAAGAACTCAAAGGTTCTCCTAATTCCCTATCGAGAATCTTCCTACCCACAGATTCTCTTCCTCGCGCAATCCCCTTCCTTAACTTCTCAGAGGGTCGGAACTCGCGACTTCGCGAGTCCAAAGGTTATACACTGGGCTCTCAGATCCCTAAGACCCGAGGTCAGTCAACTCGTTGACTTTTCCTTAAGGGATTTTGCTACTTGTGCCCTCGTTACTCGTGATACCAAACTTTTGGTTCTCCAACCTCCGATGTCCAAGGTGTCGAAACTCTGCGGCGCACGTGTGACTTGACTCGTCCACACCCATCACTTCTCTCGGGACTTCCATGCTATCACAACCTCGCTCCCTCGCGACCTCACTACTCGTGAGGTTGAATAACTTCCTTGTCGATGCCCGAGGTCCGAGGTGCCGAAACTCGCGACCTCACTCCCTCGCGACTTCACTTCTCACGAGGTCAAGTTCTCGAGCCTTTTCTCGCGAGGCTCTGATGCACAAGCCCGCGTGTGGATCCAATGGTCCTCCCGCGATCCAGATCCAATGGTTATCTCCTTCTCGCACCTCGTGTCCTCGTGACTTGAAGTACCCAATGTTTGGGTTCTCACCCTGCGAGCTTCCGAGTTCGTGAGATCCTTAGATCTCCTCCACCTGTCCTTCTCAGATGGACGGCTCCTAGCCTCTTGCCCCTTCGCTTCCTCGTGACCTCGCGTCCTTTGGCACCAATTCCTCGACCCTTACTCTTACGAGCTCCCGAGATGTGAGGTGCCACCTGTCCACTCGTCCACTCTTGTGGACCCAAGCTATCCTCGGAGTACTCGAGATCTCACTTCTCGTAATCTTGTGATTATCCTTACAGAACTTAGGACACTTTCCTCACGAGGTCCCGATAGGCGATCTCATGAAAAATCCAACGGCCCTGACCGACTTGGATCAACGGCGCTGCCCCTCATGAGCTTTGAATCCTCTCCACGCTTACGCTGCGACTACCTTGCACCTCTGAGAGATCCAACGGTTCTCGAAACCTCATGAAATATCTTCTGAAGATTTCATCCGTCCATTCTCCCCTCGAGGATTCTACGAAATAAAGAAGTATCTCTTCACGAGACGTGTTTGTTCGCTCGCCAACCTGTGATGCTTTCCTCTAGCTTCCAATGGAAACTTCCTTGCACTTAACCTTCAGGGATTTCAAATTTCTATTCCTCCTGAGCCTTTCCACAACTTCAACAGTCTCTAAGGAAAAAGAGATCTTTGTGCACGCACTGGCAACTCTGGCCTGAAACCTTTCACGACGCAACTCCCAGTGCTCTTCTTCAACAATATTACGAAGGTTCTATACCTCCTGAGATTTCCCACTCTGACTCTTTCAGAGAGACTTGCACGTTCTCCTCGCGGAAATCGTTCAAAAACCCTCAAGTGTTGAATCCCTTCGAATCTGCACAACTCCTGCAGCAATAGTCTTTGATTCCCTTTGCTCAGATTCACAACTGAGACTTCTTCTTCCTCCTGTGCACTCCTTGCACGGCTTCAACAACCCACTTCCACTTCTGGGTGAATGAGAACAAAATTTAAACTAATGAGCCTTCATCAACGCACTCCATGCTGATGACTTCAACTGCACACCTTGCAGGAATCTCCTGGCTCAGATAGAGAAACAATTGAACCTCACTCTCTCTCCCTTTCAGACTTCAGTTTAAAACATGAAATCACATGCACAACATATACAAAGAAAAGGAATAATAAGAAAGCAAACATTCCTGAGCATAACATCAATACATAGAGAAAACAACACAAACCATGTGCTTGAATCAAAGCTTCCTTCTATTAATTCAATTTCCTGTACATGGGTGTTCTTCATACAATATTCTCTGCTTGCTCTTCTCTTCTCCTGAATGCTTGATTGATTCTGAATAATGTTACAATGATACAATGAGGGTGTCTATATATGTTTTCCCTCTTGAGCTCTAACTATCAAATCTAGACTTAAAATCCTATCTACCAGCATTAACTAGATTAAATGCCTCCTGTCTACCAAAGGACGAGAGCTTAAAGGCTCAAGGTCCAATACAATATACAAATGTGCCTTCATAAATGGTTCATTAAAGACTTGAGCTACAATCCCAAAGCACTTCAAAAATTTGGGTTTTTTTATCCAACTGATCTCCACTTGATGTGCTGGCTCGCTTGATGAGTTCGCGATGCTCCTGCATCACTTGTCTCTTCTTGGATGCATTCTTCCCATAAGATCTCAAACTGTAGTTTCTCCTTTCTGGCACATATCGTCTGGATGAAGGCATCCCAAGGTCTTGTGAGACCATTTAGGGCCATCATTACAAATTCGTCTTCATCGATGGTGTCTCCAATTGCTTTTAACTGTTCTTTAATTTCTGAGATTCGGGATAAATATTCTTGAATCATTTCTCCTTTCTGCATCTTGGTATTCTTCAATTGAGATCTTAGATTCATATTTAGGTTGATGTTATTTCCTTCATATAGTTTTCTTAGAGAGTCAAACATCTCCTTCGGAGTTTTCTTGGACGATACATACGGGATCAGGTGGTCTTTTATTGAATCTGCAATGATTCTTTGAGCCCTGATTGAGTCCTTCTGATGCTTCGCTTTCTCTATGGCATCTTCAGGTTCCTCCACTTCTTCTTTGATGAATTTAGCTAGGTCATTCTCTGCAAGGATTAGACCGATCCTATAATTCCAGGCACGGAATTTGTCTATGCCTTCTAGTTTCTCAACAAGCTTTGTGCTTGCAGACATCTTGTACTTGAGGCTATGAAAAATGACCAAAAATGAAAATGCTTAAAATCAAATTTTGACCTT
>JZKD02S1610473.1:1007306-1029401 GCA_000966675.3 Picea glauca
AGAATCCACCTCACATTTGGTTTCCTATTTTTTAGGGGAGATTGAGGATCTCATGGATGGTTGAAATATTTCCTCCTTAAAATCCTTGAGAGATATTTCCTCCCTAAAATAGTTAAGAGATATTTTCTCCCTAAATATCTTGGAGATCCCATTTTAGTGGATCTGATGAGTGATCCTCTCCATGGTGATTAAGCCTCAAAATCCTATATAATGATGGATTTCCATGGAGAAGGATATATGAGGCAGATTTGAGGTATCAAACTTATAATCTTGAGAAAAATATTTTGGTTATGATTTTGGGAGCATCGTGCAAGGGATGGACGAGGAGGACTTGGAGAGGCTGCTGCAACTGCATCTATATATTGTAAGTATCTCTTTAAAATTTATCATCAATATTACTTGGCCTATTCCCTTCAATATTGTGTATTATTGCATATGATTGTCGATCTTGATAAATGAATTTGATTAGTCTAATCTTGTACAGTAGAGTAGGGATTCTTTTTCTTTTGTTGTCCATTTCATTGCAGGTATCGAGTGGTGTCGAAGAGTTTGGAGATCAAGCTCAGATTGGAGGCAGCGAGGACAAACTACAAAATAAGGTGCATCACATTTTCTTCCCTCTCATTCTCTTTCTGATTAGGCATTTGAATTCACAAGGATGTTAGTGTCCATTTGTATGTTTTATTTCTTGGTATTAGGGGTCTAGAATCCAAGAGGATATTCACTTGTCTGCAGGGGGATTTTCCTACAATAGTTAGGTACCATATCTATTATATTAAGAAAAAAATAGAAATACTGCAAAACTGATTAGCAGAACAACCAAATGTATAGAATCACAACAAAAAATGATACCTTTATTGATAGAAAACAATGTTCACTTGCCTCCTCGAGGGGGAAACCTCCATCATAGCAATGACATGTTACAATAATTCTTAAGACAAGGCTTTCTCATGCCTCCTACTCTTATTTATACTAATTCTATCTTATAAATAACATTCTAGAGGAAGATCTTTCTAGAAGCGAAAGATTCTATTAGGAATTCTTACATTGACTTGTTCACACTTATTAAATAGTCCTTATTAACTAATGTCAACCTTTATTACATGGAAAATATATTATTCTACCTACGTAAGGGGTTAGGGAGGTTAGGTCCCTAACATGCCATCCCCATTGAAGAAAAACCTTGTCCTCAAGGATTGAGATGAGGAAATTGTTGCAAAATGGTGGCCGGCTCCCAGGTGGCATCTTCTAGAGTTGTATCTTTCCATTGAACTAACACTTCCTTGATGGTGCACTGATGGAGACGACGCTCTCGCTGGTCCAAGACTGCTTGTGGTTGCAACCAAATGGAACCTTTTTCATCCAACTCAGAGAGACTAGTTTGAGTTTGGCACTTAGTTCCAATCACTTTCTTTAAGCACGAGACATGAAAACAAAATATGGATCTTAGAATGATTGGGCATGGTAGGCCATAGACCCCACTCACTTGAGAATTGTATAAGGACCATACAATTTGGGAGCAATTTTTTGACAGTGTTTATCTTTGAGTCAATTATTCTTATAAGATTATAGATGAAGAAAGAACTGGGACCCTTTAGCAAATTGATATTCAGAATGACCCTGATTTGCTTGTTGCTTCATGCGATTATGAGACATGACCAAATTTTCTTTAAGGGTACAAAGAATGGCCTCTCGAATTGTAAGATTTTTGTGAACCTCCTGAACCTTTAAGACATCTAGCATGTAAGAGAGGATCGACGATGGATTTTGTTTGTAGATTGCTTCAGAAGGAGTAATGTGATTAGTTGTATGATAAGATATTTTGTACCACCATTCAACTAGGGGTAACCATTGAGCCCATCTATTTTTTCTGTTAGATGCAAAAAAATGCAAATATGTTTCCAAACATTTTTTGACAACTTCAGTTTGGCCATCATTCTGGGGATGATAAGTGGTGTTGATATGCAATTGGGTTCCTTGAATCCTAAACAATTCTTGCCAAAAATTGTTGGTGAAAGTGGGATCTCAGTTAGAGAAAATAGAATGAGGCATGCCATGAAGTTTGAATATATTATCCATGAGAATTTGAGCCACTATGGAGGAAGTGAACGAGTGTTGAAGAGCACAAAAATGAAAATATTTGGAAAGACGATCAACTACCACCATGATGACTAACTTATTTCCTGATTTAGGTAATCCAACAATGAAATCCATAGAAATATTCCTCTAAATAGCAGAGAGAATCAAAATCGGTTGGAGTGTGCCTAGATCTTTTCCTATTTCTCCCTTGTTGCATTGACATACATCAAATTCAGCCACAAAGGTGCAGACATCATGTTTCATACTGTCCCATAAAAGGAACGTTTGACATGTTCATAGGTTTTGGTAAACCCTGAATGTGTAGTTGTGGGTGAAGCATGAAGCTCAGAAAGCACCATGGATTTAAGTTGTGACTGTGTGCTTATATACAAACAACCTTTGTAGCGAAGCTTTTCATTGTGCCAAGATTACCCTGGAGAAGCTGAAGAGTGGTGTTGTAATTGTTAGATCAAGCGAGAAATTTTGGGGTCTTGTAGAAATTCCTGGCGAGCAACTTGGAGCCAATCTAGTACAATGAAGGAGAGGGAAAAGAGGGACCCTTCTTCTCAATACTTCCTGGAAAGAGCGTTGACAACCACATTTTATTTTCCCTTCTTGTAAATGATCTCATAATAATATCCAAATAGCTTTGTCACCTATTTTTGTTGCTTCGAGGATGAAATTTGTTGTTCTAGAAAATAATTGAGTCTCTGGTGATTAGTTTTAATTTGGAAGTGTTGCCCCAATAGATAAGGATGTCATAGATTCACAACATGCATAATAGCTAAATTTCCTTTTGACAGATTGATTGGCCCAAATGTCTCTCTGAAATTGTTTTGCTAGTGAAGGCCAAAGGCTTTCCATCTTGGATGAGGAATGCACCAATTCCTTTCCTTGAAGCATCACATTCTAGGACAAAAGTCTTTTTGAATTCGGGAAGTGCTAGGACAAGAGTCATGCACATAGCCTATTTCAAGGCATGAAAGGATTGATTTGTTGTTGGAGTCCAAGTGAAATAATTATTTTTATGGAGAGAAGTGAGAGGTGCTACAATTTTTCCATAATTCTGAACAAACTTGCGATAATATCTCGTTAAACCCCGAAAACCACACAATCTCTTAAGAGTTTTAGGGCGAGGTCAATCCTGCATAGCTTCAATTTTCTTAGGATCCACCCTTACACCTTCCTTGCCGACAATATGACCCAGGTACTCCACTTCTGAAGTTCCAAAGGTACATTTAGATTGTTTGAGGAAAAGTTGGTGTTGAGAGAGTAGATGGAGAACTTGATCCACATGGGTTAGATGGACTTTCTAAGTTTTACTATATATGAGAATATCATCAAAGAAAACTAAGACAAAACGACGAAGAAAAGGATATAAGACATGATTCATGAGACTTTGGAAAGTGGAGGGGGCATTACACAGCCCAAATGGCATTATCAAGAATTCATAGTGACCCTCATCATTTCTAAATGTAGTCTTGGGAATGTCTTCCTCTTTCATATGTATCTAGTGGTATCCATAACACAAATCAAGTTTAGTAAAGTACTAGGAACCGCTCAATTCATCCAAGAGATAATGAATGACAAGAATGGGAATTTTGTATTTGATGGTGAGTTTGTTGAGGGCATGAAAGTATGGACACATGCGCCAAGTGCCTTCTTTCTTGAGTACAATGACCATAGGATAAGAATAAGGGATGGTACTAGGATGAATAAAACTTGTGCGGAGCAATTCTTGAACAATTTTCTCAATTTCATTCTTCTGGGAAAAGGGATGATGGCACAGGTGAACATTGGGAGGAAGACTACCCGGGATGAGAGGAATGGAATAATCATGAATACCATGGGAAGGGGGAAGTCCATGGGGAGTAAAAAAAATATTTTGGTGTTTGCATATTATAAATTGGAGGTCAGGATACATGGAGGATGTCTCAATGGCTTCAATAGAATGGAGTTGGGCAATAATGCCCAGATGACCTTTTTTGAGAATATTTTCCATTCGATGGGAACTGATGATCTCAGGGGAGCCTGTTGTGATTTCTTGGAACTTATACTATTGTCCCTCTTGTTGGAATTGCATGGTTAATTCCTTAAAATCAATGAGAATGGGGCCCAAAGTGCATAACCATTCAACACCGATCATAATGTCACAACTTCCCATGTTGATAGTGAACATATGAGATTTTAGGTGGTACTGACCAATTTGTAGGTGTACATTTTCACAATGCCCACCACATTTCATGGAACTTCTATTAGTAATCATGATTTGAAAATTGTTGACGACACGGATATAATAATTGATTTCCTGGGCAATGCAACACTAAATAACATTATGGGTGCTTCCACTGTCAACAAGGATGATGACTTTCCTATGCTTAATGTAGCCAATTATCTTGAGGGTTTGGGGAGTAGAGAAGCCAGTGAGGGCATGCAACAAAATCAACGGTTCAACTTCTGGTGTGTCAGTGGGTGGAGAAGTATCATGTATGGGGGGTAGCTCTTCCACAAGAGGACTTTATCCCCCTTATCAGCAAAAACCTCTAAGATGGCCATAAAAATATTTTGTTCCTTACACTTGTGCCCAGGAAAACACTTTTCATCACAATTATAACAATGACTCTTGAGTGGGTGTTCAACCATTTCTTCCCAAGTTAATTTTTGGACCTTGAGAGGGGTGGTAGGAGGGGCAGGATTGGTAGGGCGAGGACAAGGAAGAAAAGAGGGTTTTTGATTCTCGAAAAATACAACATGTTTTTCTTCTTTGGCACATTTAGTAGCTTCTAACCAAGTCTGGGGGTGAGACATGAGGATATGGGCTCGTATTTCATCCTTTAGGCCATTGATAAAGCATTCCATGAAGAAGGCATCTATCATTCCCTATATTCTGAAGGCCAAGTGTTCAAGGATGGTTATAAAGTCTTCCACTATGCCCAACTATTTCAACTTGGTCAAATGGCCTAAATAATGGGTTTTGGTGCCAAATAATTCATAGAGCTCTGCAACAAACTAGGTCTAAGCAACATACCCCTAGTGTGCATTTTTATGCCAGTGCCACCATTTCCAACCTAGATAGTGAACAACATAACTAAGTTTGGCCAACTCATCAGTAATGCCATGTAAAGAAAAATAATGCTCCATTTGAGTGACCTATCCCGTGGGATATAAACCATCAAATTTCTTGACCTCAAATTTGGCAAGATGGGGATCACGATGAAAGTAGTTATATTGAAAGGCCATAGAATGGGAGGACTCAACACCCTCTGAGTGGGATGGTTTTTCCGAGAAGGAAGGGCTTAGGAATCAGTTCAACAACCGGTTGAGAGTGGATTTGAGGGCATCAAATTTTCCCATGAATTTAGTATCCATGGTGTCAAATTTGTTCTGGAATTGGTCCTCAAAGTGTGAAAATATGGACTTGATGGAAGAAATGTCAAAATTCACGTGCTAGATGTTCTCATTTTTTTGATTGATGGCATCTTGTAGGTCTTGGTTGTGAGTGTTGGCCATTTGGAGAGGAGGGTTGCCTATAAGGGGAAGTGGCTCTAGTAAAAAAAGGTGGATAAGTGATATATATGACTGTGATCAGAGTGACAAGGGAAATACAATGAGAGATATGCCAAATAAGGGAGCCGGGAAGGGTGGGTGGGACCAAAAAAAAATATTATAAGTGATATGTACCATGACGATTAGGATGAAAAGGGGAATTCATTGGGATAGGTTGCAAATAAGGGTGCCGGGAAGGGGGTTGAGTCCACTGAAAAAAATGGCTTAAAAATGATAGGTTCCACTATGATCGGGGAAAGGAGAGGAATCCAATGGGACAAGACCCAAATAATGGTGACAACAGGACCACTAGTTTTTTTTTAACTTCTACACAATTATAGTCTGACCTGAATACTGTGGTGGCGAATGGCCCAAGTTGTTAACATGAAAATTTATGTAGGAATTTTGCAACTAGAATGCAGAAGGAAAGGTTGCATGACAATATATCTCATCTATTCCTTTTTTGTTCTGTTTCTTTCCCAAGGGTTAGAGTTTACAGGGTTCCTACAGACAAGGGTTTTCCCTATGCTATAGCTCTTTGATATATGTGAGAGGTCAATCAATAGTACTCAACCCAATATCTCAGGGCACCAACTAAGGAGGTTCGATCATACCCTTAGTCGTAATACCATATTATCCAGGTACTAGAGAGTATCTTCTGCAATGCTATTCTCGATATCACTATAGAAGTTAGACAACGGATCGACTGATCTAGAGCTAGTTTCATAAGACCTAGGGGACTCCCGATATACCTATCGGTACGTGGGAGTGATGGTAATGTACAGATTCTATCTAATGCAACACTACTTAAGGGGTACCAACATGGGTTACATAGGTTTCCAACAAGGTGAAATGTTTGTTTCTAGACAACCTCGTGAAACCGTCTGTATTTCCTTCATGTAGTCTTCCCCAATGCATTTTTACCCCTTAAGAGACAAACCTTTGTGCTTTAAAGACATCAACAATACATGTCTCTACCTTGAAAAAAAATCCCTACAATTTTCTGCAGAGGAAAGTGCTTTGATACCACTTGTTAGGTACTAGAACTATTATATTAAGAAGAAAATAGAAATATTGCATAAATTACCAGTGGAACAACAAAATGTAGAGAATCACAACAAAAATTGATACCTTTATTGATAGAAAGTAATGTTCACTTGCCTCTTCAAGGGGGAAACCTCCAATAGAACAACGCTCTATTACAATAATTCTCAAGACAAGGCTTTCTCATGCCTCCTACTCTTATACTAATTCTATCTTCTAAAGAAAATTTTAGAGGAAGATCTTTCTAGAATCAGAAGCTTCTATTAGGTCTTCTTACATTGACTTGTTCACATTTATTAAATAGGCCTTATTAACTAATGTCAGCCTTTATTACATGGAAAATATATTATTCTACCTACGTGAGGGGTTAGGGAGGTTAGGTACCTAACACAAGTGCAGGATGAGCAGCCCTCCTATATCTTATCCTCTAACCCTTTTCACTTGATTCCTGAGCTTCCTCTTCAGATAATTCCACCATGTCACTTGAAGGGTCTGTGACTGGAGGAATGAGTGTTCGATTCTCCATGCCTAGGGACATGGAGAAGCCACCACTATAGAATCAATTCAATGAGACCAAAAAACTACTAACACTGTGTTGATGGGGACTAAATCCCCTGACTCAATAGTAGGAACCAAACCTGCCACCGAGGCCCAATTATACTCTGCAGCGTTTGGAGTGGAATGATTCTCCAAATCTTGCGATCTAGCCAAATTATCAATGGGCTTTTGTGTTTTCTGGTGAAGGCTCTTCCTTCAGTTAGGACAGTTCTTTTTCTATATTTCTCTTGGGTGGGGTAGGTATGAGACATGCAAGCTAGTATAAACCAACTTGACAAATGACAGGACAAAACTTTTAACTATTGGGAACAGGTCTAGCTTGGGATAACCCGCTGCTCAAACATGCAGACAACGATTCTATGCCAAAGGGCCTAGTACTAATACATTAAATGAATGAGAATCCAACTATTGTCTGAGAAAAACTACTTAACAGAAAGAAAACACATATGTAATCAAGATCATGGTAAGCAAAATAATTCCTCTACCATAACATTCATCACATAGCAATGCAATGATTTATTTTCACCTTTAAAGAAAATAGCATCAAGAGATTGCACCAGATAACTTGACAACATAATTAATTTCTCTTACTCATTTACTGCATCATTCATGGAACAGGAAAGGAAGTAATTCTTCTCCAACTCCAATCACATACATCTGATGAAAATAGCTTGTCTTTGGTCCATACAGGCTTCTCAATTCACAACAGTCTCAAAATAATTATCAACAACCAAAAGAAAGAACAACCATCGACCCCTTGTTCATTGATCAATGTCTCTATTTATAATATAAATTTTAATTGTAATTAATGACAAAATACAGTTTGAACCAAACAAAAATCACCACGTGGCTAGATCATCCAATAGTTTCTTTAATAGTTCCCCGAAGATGTTTCTTTAAAAGGGTGACTTCTTTCATATTTGGACCATCTGATAAACAAATATTCACAGATTTGAGCCCATGGGAACCTGTGTTGTTCTATAGGGGCAACATATATCTCTCTGGTGTCTTATGTCTATGCCCGGTACTTTGCTGGACTGAAGTTCAATTGTTGAGGCATGGTTCAGGCTTTGATCGGATATTCTGCAAACCTTTGTGCTTGCCCTGGACTTGCATCGATTATCTTTGTGAATTTTTCGGTCCATAGTGAATCTTTGTTGACATGTGTCGGGAACACATTGCTAAGGTTGATAAGTTCATTGGGGATGTTGAACTTGGGAGACCCGATGCCTTTCCTTGCTCCGACGATTCAACTTCGTTATTTCTTTCAATTTCTTCAGCGAGGCCACAAGATGGGATTTGTTCGGTAGTCAGGAGGATTCCTCCTGCAATAAAAGTAGAGGTAGTTTAGTGATTAAGCAACCTATGATAAGACATGAACAAACAAAAGATTAACGTGTTCCTATGTAGCTTGCTAGTCCCAGTCGTTTTTAATACTTACGTGATCCTAGACGCTCCTTTGAATGACCTGTGATGACTTAATCCGAATTTGTCGCTCCTCTTTGGTTTAAATGAATTATGTCGGTGTGCCATACGATGGAAAATCAAGTATGGTAGACATGATCGTGTAAACTGTCATAGTAATTGCTTGACCTTTGGGGTCGAAAGGAGGCGTCGGAGATGAGTAAAAGCGTGTATGCTCCCAAAAGGTCGGATCCCATAGAGGGGAAGTCGTTAAATGCTTCCAGGATCTGTACCACCAAGCATGTTAAACATTATTCACTAATAACGAAGATCGGAAGGATCATACTGCATGTTTCCTGCAACTCTGATCGGTGGCATTTACATGTTCTGGATCACATCTGTCAAGCAGAGTGGCACGTCAAGACTTCAAAACATCATGTCATGAACCATGGGTATTATCTTGGCATGCCTTTCTTTTCTCCTTTGTTCCTCTATAAATTCCAGGAGCTCTGTGACAAATTCTACGCATATGTCGAGCTCTCATTCTTTGAAGTTCTGGTCCAACGAGTTAGTCCTGGCAAAGTCTCGTGCGGTATTTCTTTATCATCTACAGATGCCTTGAGTCCTTATGCTTTTTCAATTATGGGATCTCCTTCAAACATGGGACGAGGTCTACAAGGCAATCAAAGTGCCAAGTCGTAGCCCCAACGTGCATGAGACTCTTTCTTATTGGCTTCCCGTGTGTTTGATACTCCAACAAGGGGTACAGATAATTGCTTGGAGCTAGCATCAGCGTCTCCGGTAGAGCTTGGAGTAGACAAAGAAACATTGAAAAGAGCCAGTTTGGGGACCGTACCTTCTCTGAAGTCGAAACCAGGGAGAAGAGGAAGGCCCAAGAATAATACGGGAGAAGGAGAGGAGGACCGTCTCCCAGCCGAGCTAAGTGCACGTTCACCCCTTGAGGATTCTTCGATGCTTACCGGTTGGTCAGAGTCGGTTGGGACTGTCGGTAGGGGAGGTGAGAGAAGAAAGGGAAGGGAGAAAACATCGGGTACTTCTTTTGAAAACTCCATCTAGTAGTTAGAGCAGGCTCAACTAGCAATAGTTGAACTCTACCAAGAAAATAGAGAATTGCAACGTCAGTTGGCGGCGAACGACCAGGGGATACCACCGTCACAGGGTTTCATAGGAAGTATGGTTTGGATGTAGAGACAACTTCAGGAAGCACAATATACAATTGTGCAATTACGCGAGGCACAAAGGACGATAGAGAACGAGGAGCAGAAGTCATTACAAAAAACAAAGGGCAGTCCGAGAGAGGACCAGTGCGCAAGAGACATAACGGGTTCTTGTTTTGCATCCTTGGAAGTGTCGCTTAACACCCTTTTGTTTCTTTGTCCTTTTGTAAATATATTGTAATCTCATGGCGACTGGGCTGTTTAGCCGAGTCATTGGTGTTGTCCATTCGTATGTAAACCAGGCCTGGCAGGAGTTTTGATTGTATAAAAGAAAATGAAATTATTTGAATATATCATGCTTCTTTCAGATGTGAATTAAATGTGTCTCCTTATTTAAGTCATTTTCACATAAATTATTATATTCTTGTGATCGTTATTGTCACACCATGAGTTTTGTTGATACTTTCCCTTTGTAACATTCCAATATCGATTAATGCTTCTGTGAAGTTATCAACTTTGGGTTATTAGAAATACTTAATCATAAAAGGGCATTCAGGTAGTGGATAAGGATCACATTCGAGATTTCACTCGTGTCAAAAACACTAAGAAAAGACCGGTCATCAAATTGTCGACACTGGGTGGTGTTGGGGTTATTTTTACAACAAGAGTTTAATCACTTTACAATCACTGATGTCAGACTTGTTTCAGGGTTCGGAAGTGGGTAGTGTCAGTCTTGTCTACGTGTGGTACTTACTATTACACCCTTTCTCCAAAATCGATGGATCAGTCTTCAGCAAGATCCTTCCTGATGCTTATCCATGGAAAAGACACACTCTCATCGTTTGATGTCGATGAAGGTCGGCCTTTGGCTATTCTGACTCCCCAGATGAGTTTCACCACCTTAATCTTTCTCCGATGCCAAATTTCTCTTGTGAGTCGAGGAAACGTTTGGGTCGTCAATTCCTTGAGTAGTCGTTAAGTCTCTTAAGATGATGTTTTGTTGTATGTTCAAGTGAACCTTAATCAATTAAAACATGAAACATATAAGATAAGTAGAGGATTAGTTTCATAACGAGGCGAAAAACAATCAAAAGTGAACTATAGGGTGGTACCCAAAGGAAATGGTCACAAAACTTTTAGGGTGTGTATAGTACTCAACAAATGGCGATTTATTGGCTGAACACAGAATGCCTATTACTCTTTCATTTTCCTTAAGGTAGTACCAAACCACAGAGTAGATAGCTCCGATATTTCTTTTATTTGTACTAACCTAAGTTATTATTTATTATTATTATTATTATTATTTATTTATTTATTTATTATGTATATTATTATTTTTTATTATTGGAAGTATCGTTTTAGGGATTGACCGTTCACTGGGAGGGCGTCAGATTCCCCCCTCAGATTTTGCAACTGATAAGTACCTACCACAATCTTCTCAGCCACCTGGAAAGGCCTGACCCATAGGCTCTAAAACTTGGAATGTTTCCCTTTGGGTTCATTTTCCCTATCCCACTTCAGGACTAAATCTCCTATTTCAAAGTTCTTTTCCTTAGCTTTATGCTTATCCAACCATCTTTTCACTATCTGTTGATGAGCCAAGAATTTTGAATTAGCCTTTTCGCTCTCTTCTTCCAACATGAGAAAAGTGTGTATTCTTTGTTTCATGGCCAAGGATGGTTCCTCGTTGGCGTCTTGGGCCAATTGGAGAGATGGTAGATAAATATTGTTTCGGAGGATGGCTTCCTATCTGTAGACCAGAAAGTATGGGGAATTTCCTATGGCTTGTTTGGGCGTGACTCTATCGGACCATAGGGAATTATGTAGTTGATTATGTCAATTTCTTTGGTTATCTATAACCATCTTCTTTAGTATCCTTACCAGGTTCTTATTGTTTGATTCTGCCACACCGTTTCCCTGAGGGTAATAATTTGCAGAGTACTTGATTATGATCCCTTTGTCTAGAGTAAAATGTGTCAGTAGGGTAGAAGAGAAGTAAGTTGCGTTATCAAAGACTAGAATAGAGGGGACACCAAACCTTGTGATCAGCTATTGTTCTATAAATTGGATCACTATTTTCTCTTTCACATGAGTAGGAGGAATGGCCTCTGCCAATTTTGTGAAATAGTTGGTGGCAGTAAGAATGTCCTTGTGCAGTTTTGACGAGCTAGGCATAATTTCTCGTATGATATCCAACCCCCATTGCTCAAAAGTTCTAGAGACAGTCACAGGCTAGAGTGAGATTGCTTCCCTTTTCTCCTTGCTAGCACTTATTTGACAAGTCTTACAATTCCTGGCATAAGTATGATCATCCTTGAACAAAGTAGGCCAATAATAGCCAGCTCCCATAATTTTATGAGTGGTGGTGTTCCCTGCAAAATGTCCTTCGGCAAGGCCATCATGGAGTTCCTTTAACACTTTATCGACGTCTTCGCATTCGAGACATCTCAAAAATACCCCATCATAGTTGATTCGGAAGAGTACCGAATTTATAAGGCGATATTGCGCGGATTTTAATTGAAGGGATCTCCTTTCTCTGGGGTTGAGGTTTTCGGGACAAGTCCCGTGATGTAGTAGATAAGATAAATCCTTGTACCAGGAGTCCGGTCCCAGGGAAATGTATTCTACTTCACCACACCATAATGCTATTTCATTTTCCCACCCGAGATCTTCATTTTCTTGATCTTGAGCTTCGACTGCGAGCTTGCACGAACCTTGTCCTTTTACTAACTTGGCGGGTTTTATATCTAGATCAAATTTCTGGACTACTATCATCCAATTCCCTCTTCTTTCTCCCATTTCTTGTTGGGTAAACAAGGATCGGACTTTAGGGTGTGGCACAATCACCTTAGTGTGATTCTTGAGGATGTAAGTCTTGAAATATTTTATTGCTTTATAGACCGCATAGGCCTTCTTGTCTATGGCGGGGTAATTGAGCTCAGATCCTTGGAGACTGGTACTCATAAATGGCACTGGGGCTTCGTTGTTGTCATCATCCTTCTGAGTCAAGACCGCATCTAGCAATTGGTCAGAGCGAAAGTGTAAGGATTAAAGTCTCTATTGAAATCAGGACTTCGCAATACCGGGGCCCGGGATATGGCATATTTGATATTGTTGAAAGCATATTTTCATTCATCATCCCACTTAAATTCAAAATCTTTGTGAATCATCTTTTGTAAGGGATTGATGATTTCGGCGAAGTCGGGAGTGAATTTCCTTACAAAATTGATTTTCCCAAAAAAGGACTGCATGGGTTTCTTGTTATCGGGTAGCGGGAGTTGGGCTATGGCCTTAATCCTTTCAGGATCTATGCAAATTCCCTCCTGAGTTTTAATATGTCCTAAAAACTTACCTTCTTCAACACCGAAGATTGTTTTCTTAGGATTGAGTGATATGCCATATTTCTGGCATCTTTCAAAAATCTGAGTTAAGTGTTGGATGTGCCCTTCTCTATTCTTCAAATACATCGTTACATCATATAAATATACTACCACACATTTATTTATAAGTACCTGAAAAGCCATGTCCATGGCCCTTTGGAAGGTTGTTCCTTCATTAATCAAGCCAAAAGGCATGCGTTTATAAGCGAAGGTTCCCCATTTTGCCCGGAAGCTAGTTTTTAATCGATCTTCCTCCGAAACCAACACTTGGTTGTATCCTGAGAAACTGTCTAGCAGGGAGAAAATTTATGAGCCTGACACGGTCTGAAGGAGTTGCTCCATCGATGAGACAGGATACTTGTCTTTTTCTGAATCTCTATTGAGGTTCTAAAATTCTACGCATAATTGGATTTCTCCTGACGTTTTCCTCACTGAGACAAGATTCGCTACCCAGGAGGAATGCCTAACTTGGAAAATTATCTTCGCATCTAAAATATTCCTTAACTCTTGATACATGAGAGGTTCCAAGGATGGATGATACTTTTGGAGATTCTATTGGAAATGCTTGACTTCAGGCTTCAACGGGATGGTGTGTTGAATGATGTGGGTGTCATATGTTTTTAAATCTTTATAGGACCAAGCAAAAACATCCTGGTATTGTCTGAATAATTTGAGGTAGGCTTTCCTCTCTTCCTTAGATATTGTTTTGCTGAGATTTAAATACTTTGGGTTGTCTGGGGTTCCAAGATTTACAGTTTCATGGAGGGGACATGAGCTACCATTTTTTGCATTTTTGGGTCCTTTGAATCATTCCTTTAGATCAAACATGTTCTCTATATTATCTATCCCTTTCGGGATTGTGTGAGCCTTTGATTTATACATTTGTTGACCTGCTCGAGGATCGGTTTCTGTTAGTTTCTCTTGAAACTCTTCATCGTCAATAACGAGTTCTTTGAAATTGTCTTGATTGGTCAAGAAGCTTATGATCTGTTCATCCCCCTCAAAGACTTTCCAATTAGAAATGTTATTAGGTACCGATGGCTTGTAGAGAAGTTCTGCAGTGAATCAGGAGGCTTCATAATCTTCTAAAGGCGACAGTCTAGAAGCATCTGTGGCCATGGAGTCGACAAGGATATTATTTTTTCTGGGGATCACAATGATATTGAAAGCCTCAAAGTGTTGTATTATCCTATGCACCTCATGCTGGTAGTTCTTAAGATGAGGGGAATTGTAGTGTATAGTATTTCTCACTTGTCTAACGATGATTTTAGAGTCTCTGAAAACCTTTAATTCCTTGACATCCAGATCTATGGATTTATTTAACCCTTGTACTAGAGCTTCATACTCGGTAGTGTTGTTGGTACACTCGAATTCTAGTCTACAAGACAAGAAATGGCATTTACCCTTCTGATCGATGAGGATGCACCCGGCTCTTGACCCTTCTTCTAATTTGGATCCATCAAAATAGAGGGTCCAAATTTGTGAATGATGATTTCTCCTTTCTTTCTCATCGCCCGTGTCTTGTTCTTCTATCTTTTCTCTTGGAAGTCCCGGTGAGGGGTTTTGACAGAAGAAATAATCTTCCATCGACATCGGGGATTCTTCTTGAAATATCATTTCATAATTTTGAGTGAGAGGAACATCGGACAGGAGAGGGGCCAAGTTTCCGAAGTGGGAATCACAAGAATAGTTTCCCAATATAGGGAAATCGATAGAGGTTGGTTGGTTCGAGGTTTCCAGATCAGTGACCGTATGTTTCAAATATCTCTCCCTGACGATTTTGATCATGCTCTTGTATCCCTTCAGTGGTAGCCAAAGGTGTGCCTAGTTGGTACTGAAATATCCGTTCATATTTTCAGACCAATCTTAGCTCAACAATAGCCCATATGCCTTAGGGATATCCACCACAATGATGCCAATCACCTACATGAAATTAGGATGTGTCGTTATCCTGATCATCACATATTTGAGTTCTCCCATGACCTTGACCTGGGTTCTGTCTAGTTTTATGACATGTTTATCACTCTTGAGAGGGACGAAACCTAGTTTATTACAAACATCCAGGGGCATGACATTAGAGGACACCCCATAATCGACCAGACAATTATGAAGATTCATGTTGAAGACTTCAAACGTCAAAAGGAAGGGTGGTACAAAAGGCCTTTCTTTCCTACCTCTCGAGTAGGTTTTTACAGTTGGATTTCTTGCCAGATATATTGGGCGGAGATTCTTGTTTTGACTATCGCTATTGGTCGGGTTTCCTACCAAATTCAGATCCTGCAATAGGAAGTCTTTCTACTGAGGGATTCTACATACGTCCATAACTGATATATTAGCTTTTAACTTCTTCAAATCTTCGACTATGTTGTACTCTAGTTTAGGAGATTCCTGGGTATGGATGCTTACAGTTTTTTTACCGGGGGAGAAAGGATTTTTTAGGTGATCGGGAGTTAACTTACTTTGCGAGGCTCGGGTGGCATCGATGTCTTTCGAGTCAGTTTGGCCTTTACTATGTGTCTATACTATCGATACTTCTGCGGGTTGTTCTCAAGACTCAAGCAACTCATTCGAAGATGCGATCACATCAGGATCCCATATCAGCATGGCAATGTCTTGTGGTAGGTCATCTTCTTCCTGATCAACACTATTAATGGCCGAACTGCTTGATTGTTTGGTCAGGGAGACTTCGCCCAAAAAATGATTAGCCATTAAATTCATGGCATGGACCCATTGAGGGAATTCTCTTTTCGAGTGATTCTCTTGGTGGTAAGTATAGAAATAATCAGACACAACATTCCCTAGGTCAATGTTTAAGTTGGTTGGGGGAGGTTCAATTGCTTTGAAAGGCTGGTTTCTTTTAAAGAAAGGCTTATAGGGATTTTGGCCTTGGTTTCCCTCCCCTGCGTTCCTTTTCATGTCTATAATCTCATTTGATAGTTTCTTGGCCATGCATTGCAGGTCTTCTATATCTCCATTACCCTTGTCGAGAGTTTGTTCATCCAGTTTGCCCGACGGTCTAGTCAAAAGGAGTCCTCTCCTAGGAGGGGGATGGCTTTCTTTTCTCACTAGAGAGGCCTGGCCTTCTTTACATCCTTTCATCTAAAATTCTATCATCTTGGCCTCTTCAAAATTCTCCGCAAGGGTTTTCTTGGTGATTCTTTTAACGAACATGGAAATAGACGCCGGGAGCACGTTGGCATAGACCTCGATTTGCAACTCTTGAGTTGGTTTCGTGTAATGTTCCTGACTTGGCTAGTCTAGGAAATGTTGCTAATGTGTGTGTAGGATCAAAGGTTTACAACATATAAATGATCATACAAATAATAAACGTGACAAAGGACTGCAAATTTTGTATTATGATATCTCTGTGGATTACAAAATGGTCGAATGCAGCTGAATAACTGACAATACTCGACTAGATCAACATACAAAGGATCTTAACCAAAATATAAATAAACAACTGCGGTTGAACAAAATAACAACACTCAGCTAGATCAAAAGACAAAAGGATCTTAGCCAGAATACAAATAAGCAACTAAAAGATAATACCTGGAATATGGGAGCACTGCGGAATCAATGAAGAATGATGGAAGGCTTGGATGATCTTCCCGATGACTAGGGTGTGTCTTTCAACACCGAAATCAGCCAACTGGTGTCTTCCTCTGGAACACACTGAACTATCTCTCCTGAGATGTGCCTCTTCTCCTCAATGAAAAGTCATAATCTGCATAATGATGAATTGGGTCGTTGATGATTCCTTTATAGCTTTCCAAAACCCTAAATCATGTTGAAACCCTAATTCGTTGTTGACTTCCAAAACCCTAAATCATTGTTGAAACCCTAATTCACTGTTGACTTCTATTTTTAGCTCATAATGACTTAAAATCACTTTTAACCCTTTCTAGCTCAATGTCACTTTCCGAATATAACACCTGTGACTGGATTGACCTCTATTAACCCTGTTTACCCCTCTTTGGCCCTGGATATAGTCTAACGGGGCAGTTTACACCATTAAGCCTCCTCTTCTAGAGCTCCTATTTGGAAAGGGACATTACAATCCTCCCTTCCCGAAATTGCTTGTCCTCAAGCAATACCAGTCCAGGGTGTTGCAACAACTGCTCGCTCTCCCAAGTAGCGTCCTCTACTGGAAGCCCTCTCCATCTGATCCAACACTCTCTGATGACCCTGCTCCTTCGTTTCCGCTCTTGGAACTCCAAAACCTCCTTCGGAACTAACTCCAACTGTCCCTCCTCATCCAACGGGGGAAGCTCTTCTGATGTGTTAATGAATTGTCCCACTGCCTTTTTGAGGCAATACATGTGGAACACGTTATGAATCTTGCTCCCCTTTGGAATCTCTAGCTCGTAAGAAACCTCACCTACTCGGTGCATGATCCTGTAAGGGCCATAAAATATGGGCTTGAGCTTCTCGGCCCCACTCTTCTTCAGATATGACTGTCTGTAGGGTTGGAGTCTCAAGAAAACCAAATCTCCAACCTCAAAGTTGCACTCTATCTTGTGCCTGTCCACACTTATCTTCTATAGGTTTTGTGTCGTCTATAGGTTCTCTTTCAACAACTTGAGAATCTCCTAACTCTCTATGATCCAATCTACCAAAGTGGGAGCATCATATACATATAATGCTCGGAAGGGTGTCATACCAATGGACATGTGGAAGGTGGTGTTGTAACAATGTTCTCCTAAATGTAACCAATTTACCCATGTTCTCTGTTGTCCTCCTATATAGTTCCTCAAATACCCTTCAACCCACTTGTTGACAATATCGGTCTGCCCATTTGTCTAAGGGTGATAGATGGTGCTAGGTGTCAACTCTATCCCCACCAACCAAAACAACTCTCTCCAAAATGTCCCTATGAACCGACTGTCCCTGTCACTAACGATGTTCTTCGGAAACCCATGAAGTCTGAAGACCTCCATGAAAAAAAGCTTGGCTAACTGAACTGCGTTGTACTCTATCGGTATGGCGTAGAAGTGAGCAAACTTGGTCAATCTATCGAGCACTACATAGATATTTTCCTTACCTTGGACCTTGGGTAGACCGATGATGAAGTCCATAGATATACTCTCCCATTTATGCTATGGAATGGGGAGTGTCTGAAGTAGCCCTGCTGGAAGAGCATGCTCTGACTTGTTCTGTTGGCAAGTCACACACTCACTGACGTATCTCATAACGTCTTGTTTGAGGCCCTTCCATGAGAACCTCTCTCTGATCCATCTGTAGGTTTTGAAAAACCCCTGTTGGCCTGCTAGAGGTGAATCATGAACTGCGGTGAGGATCTTCTTCTTAAGCCATGAATCTAGCACCAAGTAGACTCTATCCTTGTAAAATATGACATCGTCAATGACCCTATACCAGTCATCCTGTATCTTCCCATCCATCACCTCACAAGCAAACTTGTTCTTGGAATATTCCACTAACAAGTGGGATTTCCAATCTACTGAAATCTCCATCAAAGAACACGTCACATGTCTCCTTGATAGTGCATCAGCCACAATGTTCTTCTACCCCTTGACATACTCTACGTCAAAGTCGAATGCATGTACCTTTGTCACCCATTTTTTTTGGCGCTCACTGAGGTCCTTCTGCTCAAGGAAATACTTCAAACTGTTGTGATCGATCTTGACCATGAATTTGTTTCCCACCAAATATTGTCTGAACTTGGTCAAGGCATGCATGATTGCCAACATTTCCTTGTCATAAATGGAGTACAAACTCTTAGGTTGACTAATCTTTCGGCTCTCGAATACAATGGGGTGTCCTCCCTACATCAAAATTGCACCGATCCCTTCGCTGGATGCGTCACACTCTATTACAAATGGCAGGGTGAAGTCTGGTAGTGCCAACACTGGACAAGTGACCATGACTTCCTTCATGTGATCAAAGGCTTCCTATGATTTCTCGGTCCATATGAAGGCCCCATACTTGGTAAGATCTGTCAGCGGTGCTCCAAGATGAGAAAAACCCCAGACAAACCACCTGTAATAGTTGCATAGCCCGAAGAAGCTCCTCAATTCTATCACATTCTTGGGTGTCGGCCAATCCAGAATGGCCCTAATCTTCTCTTGGTGCACCTATACCCCCTTTGCACTGATGATGTGGCCTAAGTAAAGAAGCTCTGTCATACCGAACTCGCACTTGGACTCTTTGGCATATAATGATTGTGCCTCCATGATGCTCAATACCTCATCCAAGTGCCTCATATTCTCTTGCCATGACTGGCTATAGATCAAGATGTCGTCGAAAAAAACCAAGACTGATTTCCTTAACTGATCCCTGAATATATGGTTCATGCAAGACTGGAATGTAGTGGGTGCATCGATTAGCCCAAATGGCGTAACCAGGAACTCGAAGAGTCCAAAATCACATCGAAATGGTGTCTTCTCTATGTCCTACTCTTGGATGCTGATATGATGATATCTAGAGCATAGATCAATTTTTGAGAAGAAAACTGCCCCATGCAGTTCATCCATCAACTCATCAATGCGTGGGATAGGGTATCGGTTCTTGATGGTTTTCTTGTTCAAGGATCGGTAATCAATGCACATCCTCATGGTGCCATCCTTCTTCAGAACTAAGACAACTGAAGAAGAAAATGGGTTGTTGCTCGGTCTGATGTGTCCCATTTCCAACAATTCCTTGATTGCCTTCTCTATCTCATCCTTGAACCTCCTAAGATGATGATAGGGGGAGGTGATCATAGGTTTGGCCCCCTCCTCCAACTCAATGGTGTGCTCAAACCCCCTGTCAGGTGATCTCCTTGGTGGAATTTCCTCAAAGACCTATTGATGTCGTCCCAATAAATTCTTGATCTCTGTATGGTATTGTTGTTGACCTTTCAAATCCTTTTGAGTAGTAATCAAGCATTATGCCGCATTTGCTACCTCCCCATGTCTAAATATCCTCTCCATCCTCTTGGTTGAAACTGTCCTGGGTTCTCCTATCGACATACCTCGTAGAACAACCTTCTTCCCATCCTAATCTCTTAATCCGATTTCCAAGATTTGGTAGTTGGTAGTGATTTTTCCCAAGGTAATTATCCACTGAACTCCTAACACCACATCTATGTCTGATAGGTCAACCACATAAAATGCGCTTCTCACTGTGTAGTTTACTAACTTCATTTCTAAGTTTGGAACTCTGTCTAGACACTCCACTGTGTGTCCATCTACTACTGCAACATCAAACCCCTCAAACTCCTCTGTCTGAAGTGCCCGTCTTGATACTAGTGAAGCGTCGATGAAGTTGTGGGTGGCCCCACCATCTATCAGGGTGATTGCTCATTTCCCCTGGATAGTCCCTCTGATATGGAGGGTATCATACCTGGGAACACCAGAAGGGTCTCTATGACACCTCCCTTTGCTGATTTCCTCCTATTATCCTGTTCTGGCGGTTGTGGGAATACTGGAGGATGGGTTCGTACCGGTTTCGATGGTCTATGGGGAGGTTGCTCCCCTGTTGGTGTTGACTCCTCCTCTGAACTAGTGGATCCACTATCCTGCTCCTCCTCCTCACTGTCCACGCTCTCTGTTGCTACCTCAATATAATGAATCTCTCCCTTGTTGATGCACCTGTGGCCTAGGACCCAAGGATCTCTGCAGCTGAATAAAAGA
The DNA here is from genome assembly GCA_000966675.3 of Picea glauca. Taxonomy (NCBI): domain Eukaryota; kingdom Viridiplantae; phylum Streptophyta; class Pinopsida; order Pinales; family Pinaceae; genus Picea; species Picea glauca. The sequence continues at coordinate 1,028,127 of JZKD02S1610473.1, forward strand.
TTTTTCCTCAAAATTTCTTTCCTAGTCTCATCATCCAACTTCTCCTTGCCCTTCCATTCTCTTTGGAATGGCTTCCTGTCTCGATCCCTCTGGGGCACAAATGGTTTGGATAAATTTTTAGTCTTTGGCACTGAATCTACCAGATCTCGAGTGTGAAGGATGGCATCCTACAAAGTGAGAGGCCTGTATGCCTTCACCCATCCTCTCAAAGGCTCCGTGAGTCCTTTTGTGAATAGCATGATCAACCTAGGTTCTGATATATCTGTCACTGCCACGGCTACCCGTTGAAACTTTGTGATGAACACCTATGTTGTGCCAGTTTGTCTCAACTGGGCTAGATCCCTGAAGTGTATCTCGGGATCCTTCCTATCAAACCTGTCCATGAGCCTATCTGTAAACTCCCTATAGGGGGTGATGTGACTATGACCCAATGTCACCAGTCCATGATACCACCACTCATGTGCCTGACCCTCCAAGTGTAAGGTCGCGAAACTGATGGCCTCTATCTCGGTCATCTGGTTGAGCTTGTAATACATGTCTAGCTTCTGTACCCAATCTCTGGAGATGTATTTGGATGATCCGTCGAAAGAAGGGATGGTGAGTTTCCCAACTTTTCGGATGAAATCGAGGTTATGCCCCTGCTGCTGTTGTGGTCCTCCCCTCTGCGACTCTCTTGGACGGTTCCTGAGTCTGAGTCCATAGTACTCGACTAAGTTCATGTCCTGATGGAAGTCATGACCCAATGTTGTGTACTCCCTCCTATACTCTGCAATGTCATCGGCATGAGTGGGTGGCCTATGTGTTATTGGTGGCGGTGCTGCTACCGGGGGTTCCCTCTGGAAACTGGGAAACAATGGTCTGTGAATCCTACTCGTAGAGGTGTATGTGCGAGAGGGGGACTGGGGTCTACTGCCTTCTCTCGAGTTCCCCTATGCTACATGCAGGACTTGGGCATCTGGGGTGCCCACTCTAGCCAATCTATCAACCACCTGTGCCAAGGACTGAGACATGGTTCGTTGACTAGCTAACATACCATTGATAACCTGCATGAAAGCTACCTCTGGATCTATGGGGGCCTTTCCACTTCCCTCTGGTCACTCATATATGTCTCCTAGCATCCACTCTGCCTCACACTCAACCTCATGCTCTGCCCTTCTTTGTGCTTCTCTGTGTGCCTCTTCCTCTTCCTCTGAGCTAGAAGGAAAAGGGGGAAAATCAGGCCTATGCCTTCTTTCCTGATGCCTGTTGTAAGTGACATATTCGTCACCTACGTGT
>JZKD02S1610473.1:1043335-1055440 GCA_000966675.3 Picea glauca
GGTAAAATTTTGATTGTATGTTTATATGTTGATGACATGATCTATACGGGAAATCTTGAGTTAACAGATTTTAAGCATGCCATGCAATCTGAGTTTGAGATGACAGATCTTGGCAAAATGAAATATGTTTTAGGGATTGAGGTTCATCAATCAACCAAAGGCATTTTTTTCTATCATAAAAAGTATGCAGCATACATCATCAAAAGATTTCGCATGGAAGAATGCAATCCAGCAGAAACCCCTATACCCCTAGTCACAAAATTGAGCAAGAAAGATGAAGGCCCTACAGTCGAATCTACCTTGTACAAAAGTTTAGTAGGCAGTTTGTTGTATCTTACAACAACTAGGCCTGACATTATGTATGTAGGCAACCTTGTTTCCAGATTCATGGAATCCCCCAAAGATTCTCATTGGAAAATGGCGAAACGAATTCTGAGATATGTTGCAGGAACTCTCAATTTCGGCTTATGGTACACTAAATCTGATAGTAATCAACTTTCTGGTTACACAGACAGTGATTTTGAAGACAGCCTAGATGACAGGAAAAGCACATCTGGACATGTTTTTCAACTGGGCACGAACCTAATCTCATGGGCATCAAAGAAGCATCCAATTGTTTCAATATCCTCTGTAGAGGCAGAGTATGTCGCTGCTACCTCAGCTTCCTGTCAAGCTGTGTGGCTGAGAAGAATATTGAAAGATATGTCATATACAGAAAAGGATCCAACTCCTATTTTCTGTGATAATACGTCAACAATTACTTTATCCAAAAATCATGTGTTTCACAAGAAAAGCAAACACATTGACACTCGTTTTCATTTCATACGCGAGCTAGTCAATAATGGTGATATTGCACTACAATTTTGTGGCTCTCGAGATCAGCTTGCTGATATCTTTACAAATCCACTGGGAAAATCGATTTTTGATTTTCAAAGACAACACTTAGGCATAATCAGTGCTGATGTTTGTAACTGTTGAGTTTAAGAGGGAGTGTTAAATATAATGTAACCTCAACAGGATGAATGTACACTGCCAGCTATACTTTCTATTCTTGATTTTCTTGAGCCTATTTAGCTCAGCTATTTCCCTTTGCATAGTACTTCTTCATTATCTTCTTCATGAAATTCTTCATGTACTCGTTTTTTACTCTTCTTCTTACATTCTAATATGATGTTTTCTGTTCTATTCTTTCTCTCTGCATTTCTTACTTGACAATTTATCAGTAGCAATATCGAAGGTGGAGTCGCCCAGATGAACTTTTTTCAAAGAGACTTCACAATTGGTGGATGTGCTCACCTCTACATCCAACAACGCCTTAAAAAAATGTAAGGAAGGAACAAGGGCTTCGTCCCTTCATGGAGTAGCCATGAGAGAAGGATATCTTCAATAAAAACACTCTCACAAATCTATCATCTTTTTTCAGGGAGAATGTGCTTTATCCTCGACAATGGTGCCAAAAATGTGGGAAACTTCTAGGAAGGTCACTAGTGCCACCTCAACAACCTATTCTATGCAGCATTAGGTTGTCTCTCCTCTTTCTCAAGGGGCATATTCCTTACTAGGATTACTAAGACAAAGCAATGAAGCACAAGATGATGTTGAGAGTAGCTTCAATAACATGGGGTTTTGGAGATTTTAGGGCTTTTTAGAAAAAGTGATGGATGGACAAGGGATCAGTGCCAAGTCCAACTAGGGCAACAGATTCAAGGTGAATCAAGTGGAAAATGAGGTCATGAAGAAAACCCTCCAAGGAGTTGGCTTATTTCCTTCAAGAATTAGGGTTTGAGATTAGAACCAAGAGGCTAAATAATCCCTCACCCAACTAAGATCAACAATGGATTCAAGGTGTACAAGAAGGGAACCTTCAAATGGAAAAACCTCCACCATCCAAAATCAACTATGACTTGATGGAACCACTTAATACTTCAACCAAGGAACCATAAGGAAAAACATAGCATGGTATTAAGAACTCACCAAATCAACAAGGAAAAATGAGAACACACCCTAAACTTCTTCCTCCACGTGGTAATGTTACCCCTCTATGGATCGATCTTGAAAGGCTGGTAGAAGACTTGAACAATTCCACCATTAATCTTCATGCACCAAAATAAAACCTAGTAATAAAAGCTTCAAGATTTGACAACATTCATCCACAAAGAAATAACCTTTAACACCATGAATGCTACAAGAAAGATATATCTATTAGGCTCCAAAAAGAGAGAGCTCACAAGTATCCAACCATGAGTAGAAATGAAGAATGACTTCTCTATTTATAGAGTGAGACCTAACTTCCTCTTACAATAAAATAATAATGTCTCCTATGATTCCTTAGATCTAGCCTAAGAAAAATAAAATATAACTAACTAATTCTAGCACAATAATAATGTAAAAGTGGTGAAGCCACATGTACAATGGATATGATGAATTAAACCCCCAAAGAGAGGTTGTCTCCTCCAAGTAAGTAAAATGGTGTCCCAAGATGCCATGTTAGCCTCCAAATGCCCTAAGAAACATGTAGATGCTCCTAGAAATCCCCTAAGATGGATGAATGGGCCTCTAATGGTAAAACATGTCTTCAAAAAGGTGACATAAAACTCTCCAAATGGAGCGGCTCCATGAAAACAACTCCATAAAAGTGTGCTATAATGCCCCATAAACTCCAAAATAAGTCTCCAATGAATAGCCATGCCCATACCCTAGGTCAAGGGACCTCCATGAAACTTGGGGATGGATTTCTAATTCAAAATTTAGCCATGAAACCCCCAAACAGTCATAGTGACGTCCAAGTAAATGGGGTCAACCCTCTAATTAAGTGCACATCAGCTCCATAGATGCCAAACATAGAGAGAATTCCAATATCTTTCACATGGCATGTGACAAGGATGTCCATGTATGCATCACTATCCCAAAAATGATTCAAAAAATGTAGCCCATGTCTTCGGATATGTGAACTACGTCGAAGAACGTGAAACTGCCCCAAAAATCAGAATGAAGCTGGCTATGCCATCAAAATTTTCATGCTCATCAAAATGCATGTGAAAACCTTTTCCAAAAAGAGGGTAACATGTCCCCATTTCAACCCATCAACTTCGTAATAATAACTAGATCTCTAACAGACTAAATCCCCAACTAGATACTTTAACCAATCCACACGTGAATTCTAGAAAAATTACTCTAGATATTTCCCAAGCTGATTAGCCATCCCAACCCCAGGATTTGGTTAGGATGATACATGACTTATGGTAGATGGGGACCCCATCCCTTGGTCCTAGTAGCATTGAGCCAATCTCCTTCACACTAGGGGCTATAATGTTCATTTGCCCCTTCGTACTCATCCTATCATGTCGAGCTCTTGTGTGGAGAGCCAATTGGGGTTAATCTAACACCCCATCCGTGTGTTTAACATATATGTGTTACTTGTGTATTAATGTGAACTTTAAATCATGTCTTGTCTTAGCTCAATTTGATTATGCCATAACCCAAAAAAACAACTTTTCGAACTCTAATAATAAGAATGATTTTTGAAGTATAAATTAAATTTTACACATAATACATATCGTGGTTGAATTAGTAAATACGCTGACTTGGGGTGTTGTTTCCCTTAATATTTTTCAAGGTTGCAAAAGAATGTAGGAATGTTTTAGTTCAAACATTTAGGGGCACTTTTCATCATAATTTTTACTATCAATAGTCCTGCAAGTAAGTTTTATTTTGTAGTTTGAATTTGCATTGAGAATTCACATTCAAAAGCTAAGGGATACATCCCGCTACAACAACATGCACCTCAAGTCATGGTTAATATTATCGAACCTTCAAAGCTTGTTTAATTTAATTAATTAAAAGGGATATGCTAGTTCAATTATTTGATTTGGAATTTAACCCCATGTTCCATATTTTTTTATTTTCTAACATGTAGGAATTTCTATATGGCTTGTAAGGGATGTAAAAAGACGAAGAGAGGGCCTTAGGAAAGATCGGTTGCAGGTAAACCTGAGGAGCTAATTGAAATACTTGAAGATTTTGAGGAAATAATACCAATCAGAAAAATAAGACAACCATAATAGCAAGAGAAGAACAAGCAACGAAGAAAATCTAGAAAAGTGATGAAGCTAAAAGAAAGAGGGTTGAGATTGAAGCAGAAAAGGTTAAGAGAGAAGAAGAAGAACTAGTTAAATATTATAAATCCAAAAACTACCAAATGACTATGCCTTTAGGGTACAAAATGAATTGAACATTGAGTAGAGAGAATTCTATAACCAAGCACAACATTTACAGCACAAGGGAAAGATATAGTAGAGGTCATGAAATGTGTCTAGGCATGGGAACTCAAGTACCAACAAGATGAGTTGTAGTTTGACTGAGTAAAATATTGTAGAAAAATTTCCTCTTGAAGTTCTTGATGTTATTTCAAAAGACCCTTAAGAAATGGAGTCTAATTTGAAACAATGAAAGAAAAAATCTTATGATGTCCTTTAAGGGGATACTCATGAAGAGAATGACTTTATATGATATGGAAACTCATAAATAATATTGCAAATAATTGTCACCTCCCTTCTTTTTTGGACCTAGGAATAATTTCTTTCCACAAGCATAGGTGTCCAAATATTTGAAAATCTATATTAGCACCAACAAGAGGGATATTAGAGCTCTCCCCAAGGTTAATGAAGCATCCATCTAGAGGTTTATTGAATCTCCTACCAAGCACATAATACTAATCAAGAATATATTTCCTAAAATGGAGAAATATGAGAAAATGGTAAGTAGGAGTATTACATCATACAATGCCTCCCTTAAGCAACATACATTTTCTCATGGGGATAGACTTAGCCAGAATTTTGAGGCATGGGTGTCCTTTGCAAGACAATGGAGAAGAGAAAAGGAAGGAACTTCTTCATCCCAAGTATAATGTTATCCTATAGAAGAGGTTTTGAACAAAAAAAAAAAAAAACTAACAACCAAGTAAAAGGTTAGAATAGTCAAAGGAAATCAAATTCTCATATGGGAAAAGTAAACAAATTGAAAGTGGAAACCAAAAAGTAAGGAGGGGAAACAAATAGTCATCCAAGGGTATCAAGCCCATGAATTTTCCTCCATCTTTGTTTTGTATAAATAAGATGAATTCAATGGGCATAGGGGATTTTTGCTTCTGTAATTTTGTAAATTATTTTAGAAAATTAATGAATGACAAGCCATTGCTAGCCAATTATATTGGAGAAAAACTTCATCTTTGAAATTCATGATGCGTAAAACTTTTTCTACTAGTTTACTGAGTTTTGGAATGGTGTAAGCATTTTCTTTTGCAGTCCAGACTTTTCTCATGTATGAAAAAATTATCTTATTTTGTTTATCTCACAAATTGTTTGTTTATAGCCATAAGCATAGTATTATAGTCAATTGTTTATTTCCAGACTTCTTTTTTATGCAATTGGTTATTTACATCTCAACTTTTATTTTCCTAGTAAATTTTGCTAAAGATACAAAGAAATAATATATTTGGTGAGGTGTTGATCTCCTTGGTTTTGTTAGTTTACCCTGGGCTTTACTTTGCAATTTACATATTAGAATAGTTGCATCTCATTTATTGAATCCTAGAAAAACCTAAATGGTGGACTAGGCCACAACTAGCAAAACCTCTCAAAACTGATAAAAGGTTGTTGAGTCATAAGTTGGATGGATGCCCTATTCCAAACAATGTAATGTCTAATTGGAACCTTTCATTGGGGAGGATCTGTAATGATTGTATAGGGCCATTCACCCTTGAAAACAAATTTGGTGCTAGAAGGGGGGTCGTCGTTTTATGGCTAATAAATATAATTTGCATAGTAATTCAGGTCATAGTCTTTTCGGTGTTGGATATAACTCTAAACAAGTTTTTTAAGTTACAATTGCTTATTTGAAATTTGAGTTATATATAGCCTAAATCATTGTATGTTGTTCCTAATCAATAAGTTAATGAGTTACATTGACTTACTTGGGCATATGCTAATAAATTGGCAATTTTCCCATTGCTGGCTTACTCCCTAGATGGAAGAGAACTACTAAGAATGTTGTTCAGACTAATACAAAGACCAATATTGAAATTGTAGAAGAGTTAACTGATCTCACACTTGACGGAATTCCTCAACCTTTGAACACAATTCCATCATCTCCTCCTACTTCATCCTCTCATTCGTTGAGCCCTGTAAGTCTAGATTTTGAATCAGATTTTACTAAGAAAGCTTGTGAAATTCTTAGAAAAATTGTTGTTACACAAATGGTTGGAAACCAACCTTGGATGCTTGCTTGGAGAGTCTAGATTATATCAACTTAATATGCGGGCTCCATTATATTCCCAAGCATCCTAAATGTATTCTTCCAAAGTTTGACCCAAATAAAACATGATTGCTAGAAGATCACATTAAATTTTTTGATTTGGTTATTCTATTATTGAATGTGAAACATGAAGATGTGGTATGCATACTATTCCTTATACTTCCGAAAATAATGCTTCCACATGGTATTTCAACCTACTAGTAGGATCCATTACTAGCTGGAATGATTTTGAAAAAGAATTCATTTGTAAGTTTAGTGAATAATCTACCCCAATGAGATTCTTGAAACAACTAATAGCAATTAAGATGTGTAAGAAAGAATGAATAAAAAAATTTAACCAACATTTCACCACCATTCTAAGCAAATCCTCTACAAATTATGTCCCAACTGAAGAAGTAGTAGTTTGAATATTATACTTCTCCTCTGCATGAATCTATTGCCATGTTTGTTAAAAGAATTGGTAAGAATACTTTAGCTGAAAATTTTGAAAAAACCAAGCACATGGAAAAAGAGATATTAGGTTTGGTAGGAATCTCAAGAAATGAGTAAACTAAACCTACTCCCAATAAATTATTTGCTCCGCCTAAACCACCCTCTAAAACAAATACTTAGCTTTAGGATGAAGACCCCATGGACATGGAGAGTGTTTTATGTTTGGTTAAGAAATTATTGAATGAGATTGTGGATTTGGAAAAGAACTTTGGAGAAGGCACTTCTAACCTAATAACTTTTATACCTTTCTACAATAAAGCTACCACCTCTCCAAAGCCACCCAAACCTACGAATTTTAACTTGAACTTAGAGGATGCAGGGATGGACAATTACTACACTTATCATCATGCAAATCATTCTAAAAAATGTGTCCACAATGGATGCATTCAATGGATTTAGTGGAAAATCAATTTTTAGATCAACAAAGATAAGTTGAGTTATTTGTTCAAGAAGCTAAAAATGAGGAAGTTGTGGAAGAAGAAGAGGAATATGGGGAGGAAAAAATGTTCTTGTGGACCATGTCACTTGGTCTTCAAGACAGTGGGGAGAAAATGGTGGAATAAATTTAGGTTACCCAAATATTACAAAGAGATTACAACCTAGGAAGTAAGGGGCATGCTCACTTAGATCCTTCTACATCACAACCTTCCATCAATCCTAAGAAAATTGTAGTTCCTCCCTCCCCCAAGAAAGTAACAGTAAAAAACACACCTTGGATGAGAATGGATTAGAATGTGAATGAGGATATGAAGAAAGAAAAAAAAAATGTTTTAGTTTTTGACATCTGCAATATTCCTCAACAAAGAGATCTCATTCTACAAACTTTCAATACATCTTTTGATGTATCTTACAAGATAGTGATAAATTTTAAAGAAAAACACAACCCTTCTATGATAAATCTAAGCTCTGAGATGAAACAAAAAGTTGCCATGAATGATGCTATAATTGGTAAACAATCCAAGTCTCAAACCCCACCCTTTTTGTCAACCTTTGAAATTTTTAACCACGATGTGCATAACTATTTGGTTGACTCAAGATCATCATCAAATGTAATACCTTTCTTGATATGTAGCAAGATAAATGATACTCCAACCAAGTGTGCAACTCGAATTATCCAACTAGATAGGTCAAATGTTAAAGTTATTAGGGAACACAAAGACATTTTGATCAGGGTATATTATAACCCAAAGGTATACCAGATCATAAGCATTATGATTGTTGACATTCTTGAATATTATGGTATTTTTCTTAGTAGGGATTGGTCTTAGAAGTTGCAAGGATATTTTTTCATAGATTAGTCTCTTCCATCGTTGCCATGGAATGGATAGAAAAACCAAAATCATGTTGATCAAGAAGCTCACATGAAGCATACATTCACATAATTGGAAGGAGGTAATGAATCAATACAATTTACACATTCAATCCTAGTCAATTATTTTCTTGAAATTGAAATAGAAAATAACACAATAGAGGAATCACCCTTGGAATTTGAAAAGCAGTCCAAACTCCTTGATTTCACTCAAGCTAATGCAAATGATAACTATAACATAGTAGATGTAGAAATTAGTATTTCAAAAAACTTGAATATAAATACAGACATTTGGAATTTATTTTTTGATTTCTCTAAATCATAGGAAGGTTAGGGAGTTAGTTGTATTTTGATTAATTCACAAAAGAAAAAGCACCACCTTATCTCTTGTAGGCTTGAACTTGAATGCACCTATTATCATAGGATTTGTAGTTGTGCAAATCCCAACACAAGATCACCAAATCTTGTGTAACTACAAGAAATCCTACCACTATCACCTTAGTAAGAAATTGATCCGAAAATTTATGTGAGATCTTTCTCTACAAAAATTCTACGATGAAGATATTTTACTGACGATTAATTGCATGTGAACATGAGAAAATAATTTATAAACAATGCATATGAACGTGAGTAAAATTTTTCATAATTATGTGCATGTGTGTAATTAAATCCCTACTTAATCAAGCGAGAATGCAATAAAAAATCACACATATAATTTGGCACCCATGTGTTAACGGAGTTTACCAGACTCTTCTGGCTACATCTCCGAATTCTCTTGGAATAGAAATTGCTTTATTATCCTTCCTTTAGCAAGGGATGAAACCTTCTCGCAAAATGTGGTACATGCTCCATATAGGGATAAATCCCAAAACAGCCTTCTCTTACGCAAAGAAATTAAGGCTCTCACATAAGTGACATTTCTTCAGACACCAGAAGGACTTAATTCCTTTCTTCCAAGCTCTCTCTCCAAACTCCCCAAAAGGGGCCTTCTCTCCAAAGCTTACATACAAAGTTTATATAGTTTCCTTCTCTCCATAACTCAAGGATACGAGATCCACAAATTTAGGATCCAATAACAAATCAAAGGACAAAAATGATAAAGCGTCTCAACTAACTTATGAGACCCTTAACTTCCCCTTGAGAATAGGAAACCACTTGTGATAAAATGAGGAAGAATCCCAAACCAACTCATGAGACTCCCAACTTCCCCTTAAAACTAGGAAACTAATTATGAGGTGGATTCTCTCACTTAATTCAATTTCCTTTTTACAAATCAAATGAAAAATGCATGAATAATTCCACTCACTTCAAGTATTAATCATTTTTACAATTTAAATGAAGCATTAATCATTCTTTTTAAACTTTGTTACCTATCATCAATCAAAATTTTATTGATCTTCTCCATGGTGTGTAAAGTAATGAATCCTTGTGTGGAGATCCTCTTGGATCATACCTCCCCACAAAAATAACTTTTGGTCCTCCAAAAGTATAGAGAGAAACATGAATACCCACAACCAGCTTCTAGGAAGAGTCTTAGACTCCATGATGTACTTCCCCACTACTCGATCCACATAACAAATGTCTCTGAAAGGTCACACCATTCTCCTTCACCTTTTACTTCGGAATGAGGATTTCAATGGAAACACTTTCATCAATGCAAATTTGTAGCTGATTCCTTGATTTGCATAACAAATGTATCTGAAAGGACACACCCTTCTTCTCCTTCACCTTTGTGCTTCAGAATTAGGATGTTGATGCCAAAACTTGCATCAATGAAAATATGTAGCTGAAAATACATGGATTACAACTTTTGCAACATTTTCAAAGCAATACCATACTTTCCAAGAGTTTATAAAACACTCATGGACAAGTTTACAATGATTTCCAAAATGAGCCTTAGGAAAAATAATGCCTCTTACTCAACAATGGCTACAAGACTCATTAGAATGTTGCCAACAAGGCTTAGGCATAAAAAAATAGCTCTCACTCTCATCATCACCGGAGAGTAGCTAATTAAAAACCCCTTTACATTGTTTCAACATCACTTAAGACAACATGCGCATTAAGGTAATTTTTCAAGCACCCAATTGTGCATTAGTGGTGAAACTCTATGGTTTCCAAGCTCCACTTCAAACATGTGCAACAAAAATTTCAAAAATACAATTTCCATCAAAGTACATTAGTGTAAGACACCATGGCCTTCACATTCCACAATAAAAAATGCACATGGCTAAGTCAAAATGTTGAATACAAGAACTTAGCGAAAGACTGTATGGTCTCCAAATCCACTATAAAAAGTGAAACATATATCAAATTTTTCAATCTCCCTTGGTTCTTCCTTTTTCCACTTTAACACATGGAAATAATTCCTTGCAAATTTCAGATCTCGCTACCCTGCTACATTATCAAAGACCACCAGAATATGAAAACACATTTTTATCCTCTTACAATTCCCCAAAAGAGGAAAAATCATAAATTAACGAGACTTACATTGGTTTCTACACAAAGGCGCTCAATCTGTGGCTTAAAACTCAACATACACAACACTAGTAGGTCTGTCTCAGAATTATGCAACTTTTGACTGTAAACATGGCTATGTTTTGGAAAATGAAACTCTGCCTCATAAAGCATACCAAGAAGATATGGGCTTGATCATAACTCTCAAATTCCGCTACTTAGATCACAAAACGGGCTGCACCATTGAATCTGAATTGAAAAATCATGAAAAAATGTCTATAGTTTCATATAATTTTGTCATTGTCACTTATGGGCTCTCTCCTTAATCCTTGTGCTACATAGGGTCGTACCTCTGCATTAATGACTGCTCTATCTTGAAAAGTGCACCAAAATTTGGGCATGTCGGTCCCATTAGATGGAAAATTTGAGTTTAAAACCCTATTTCTCGGGCGGATAATACAATGCGCCTAGTTGGCGCAATGGTTAGGAAATTGGTTGAAATGGCAGAGGTACTAGGGTCAAACTAGCAGGCCTCCCATTTTGGAATATTGGTTAACGCAAACGCCCTTAATAAAAAAATCCATTCTCTGTTCCAACGATTGTAACAGGCTGATTGGCTAGCCGATGGTTGTTAACGCACTGGCAGCCGAAAGGTCCAAGGTTCAAATCCCAGCTAGTTTGGATGACCTATTTTTTAATAAAACCACTTTTGAATTTATCCCTCATTGGGAAACTTTGGGTTGCCACATGGCAGCCTATGATTGGCTCATGTGGCGCCAAATCAACCATACAGTCAATGCCACACTCCTACTTATTCAGTGTATGATGCCTTGTGATAAAAAACTTTGTCAATGCCTGCTTCAGCGCCACATCATCGTCATACTTCCTAGTCATTTGACACATCACCTACTGCATCAACGTCATACTACCACATCAGTATTCCATACGGTCTAGTCACTCTGTTGATGTCATCATCGTACAACCACATCAGTATCTGTACTACCACGTGGTGTCTGTATGGATGCCACATGGCACATTTTTATTGGTCCACATGGACCCCTAAAAAGACCAAATCCTCCTAACACATGGAATCCTGTGGTGCTTCCACATCAGTATGATGATTTCATGCTAATGTCAGCACTATATAGACTGCACTGTAATGGCTCTAAATTAATTTAAACAACCATTGAATTAGAACACAACAGTAAAATTTAAAAATTACTTCATCTAGCACATTCGAAATCTAATTTTTCATAGTAATAAAATTTAATAACAATTTAATTCAAAACAATTCATGATTCTAACCTGAACCTGATGCTGCCGCTTGCTTCCTTCCCGCTCCTTTAGGACACAACCCAAAACCTACCTCCCTGCCGACTAGTTAGCTCCTAGCCCTAGGATATCAACGGATATCCTAGCCCTCTGAGCCCAAAACCCCCAGCAAACCCCCGGTGCACTGTGTCAATTCCTCTCCAATTTCACTCTGCCAATCCCTGCTCCAAAATTCATCCCCAACTCCCCGTAGAATGAATCCC
>JZKD02S1610473.1:1071159-1113300 GCA_000966675.3 Picea glauca
TGAACAACTATTTTAATAATAATCAATTAGAAATGTTATTTTAATACATAAATATAGTTTAGCTAATCTTTTTAGGATTATATTATTAAATTAATCATCTTAATAATTAAGGGTCATTACATGCACAGTCAACTTCTCCATATTTTCCTGTTTTCCAACAATTTCAAATGGCCATAATTTTTTTCATACATAGTAGGATTGAGGCCATTTTCACGCCATTGGAAAGCTCTTGACGAACTCTTTGACTTGGTGTTGTTTCTGTCGAATTCTGGGCACTTTGATTTTTTACCATTATTTTTTTCGACTGAGGATCCACTTGGATCAATCCTCCAACTGCATAGGCTCTTGTACATGCTTCTTGTTTGGTGTGTGATGAAGTTCGAGGTGAAGCTTCCAACATTTCTCGATCCAATGACCAGTCGTCTTGCAGTGAATTCCATATTTGTGTGACTTCATGTCCATCTTGCTTTCACTGTAAAGAACTTTTTTCTTCCAACACCTTGTAATAATCTTGTTGTACCAAGATTTTCAAGGAGACTTTGATTTCCTCCATAATTGCTTTCTATATCTATCACTTTCAGAAAGTGATGTGCCATCATTTTTCTTAGATGGCATTGATGATGATTTCAACTCTTTCTTGAATAATCCTTTGCTTTTGTTTCTTTTGATCATTCGCCTTCACCATACCCCAATCCTACATATCGGGGCCTTCCCACAACCTTCAGTGGTTGAATGATGCCTTGGAAATTAATACCAGGACCTCCAGCTTTATACCCCATCTTCCTCAACAAATTCAAGCCAATTCCCTTGCTATGCCTTTCAAAAACTCCAAAAGAGGCGTCATCATTAATAAGGGAATGAATTGAACATGGAGAATTCTTTACCTCCTTTCCTGTTTGTGACACTTGGTCATCTTCCTGAATTTTTTCCAACTGGTCCTCCTGGTTGGATGAAGCTGTAGATGAGGCTTCTAAAAAACCACCTTGGTTATCTGGTGTCTGGAGAGCATCCTTTATTATCTGACAATATGTGCAACCATCAACATTTTCATGACAAGAACCATAACTAATACACCTGCCATGGCCACAAGTTGGTCTGGTCTTGGAGGGACTTTCTACTTCCTTTGTCATGGAGCATTCTCCAACTTTGTCCTCCATAGATCGTAGTTGCAATCGTATTTCATTCTTCTCTTCTTCTGATTCTTGTATCAACCTCCTCAATTCATCATTCTGTGTCTGAATTTTTTGGTTGATTTCTTCAAGGTCATGAAGCCATGCCTGCTTCTTTTCTTTTCCTATGGTGATGTTCACAATCTGCAAAACTGGTCAGACCTTCTCTGATACCACTTGATCCGAAAATTTATGTGAGATATTTCTCTAAAAATATTCTACGATGGGGGTCTTTTACTGACGATTAATTGCATGTGAACATGAGAAAATAATTTATAAAAAATGCATATGAACGTGAGAAAAAAATGTCATAATTATGTGCATGTGTGTAATTAAATCTCTACTTAATCAAGCAAGAATGCAATCAAAACTCACACATATAACTTGACACCCATGTGTTAACGGAATTCACCAGAATCTTCCGGCTACATCTCCAGATCTACTTGGAATACGAATCACTTTATTATCCTTCCTTTAGCAAGGGATGTAACCTTCTCACAAAATGTGGTACATTCTCCATATAGGTGTAACACACCTACGATGGGGTGAGAGATAAAAAAAAAAAATCGTTCTCCTTTCAAGAACAAATCCTTTCTTTCTACGGTTCCTAAATTTGGAAATTTGGGAAACCAACCTGAACTCCAAGTCAAGGATCTCTGATTCTAGAACCAGACAATTCTCTGAGACCTTAGTGGTCTCATTTTGTAATTAAATGCATCTCCTTCCAAGTTCCTGGTGCGGGTCTAATAGTGCCCATGACCTTCTCCTTCATGCTTGTGAAATCTCTGAGTTTGAGTGCTAGCCCCCCTTTTGACAACTCCTCCACATGACCACTGGTAGTGACCATAGGACTAACCAAAAGGTACTTCACAATCTCAGACCTCGGGTGTTTTGCTATGGACCAGACCCGTTACTCCCGATTTCCCGATCTGCGAATCCTCTGGGTGTTATCTCTTCCCACTAGTCCCCTTCAATTGTGTCGTGGCTATAACCTAAGGCCAAATTGCCAAGCGCTTCAGGACTTTGTGCTTCACGTCTCCCGAGGGAAGTTCACTTCTCTTCTCTGAAGCCCGATATGTAAAATCCCTCCAAGACCCAATCTACGGTCCATGCTCTCCCTTCGATCGATGACTGCGATCAAATCGTGAGATTGCATTTTAGGTGTTTGGATATGAGCTAACCCTAACTCTTCCGATCCCCGAACTCCCGAATTTCTAGCGAAGAGTCTAGCAAGTGCTAGCTACTTCCTTTAACTTTTGATGATATGACTTCAGGCTATGACCTAGGGCCAAATATCAAACACTTCGAGACTCTGTACTTCACGAAGTTGGAAATTAGTCCACCTCCCTTTCCTCGAAGTCTAAACTTTTGAGCTCCTCTCACCTTAGATCAATGGTTTGAGACTCCCCGTGATCTAACGGTCCAAATAAACTCACTATTTCTCACAACTCTGCCTTTGACTTTCCCAATTTCCAAATCAATGAAATGTTGATCTCCCGCCACGTGTCCTATCTCGATGGATGGTTCTGATGATTTCGGAACTTAGAGACCTCGCAAAGTCCACTCTCTTGGGAAATGTCAAGGGTTTGGGCCTCATGCACTTTCCTTGGGATCCAACGACTGTTGGTCCTCGTGCTCAGATTTTACGGCCCAGATTTGATCTCCTCCTACGTGCTCTTCTAATTGTTTGGACATGGGTTCCAATGGTCCATATCTTTCATAGCACTCGATCCAACGATCATTGTTTCTCCTCCTCCTGAGATTTCTCTTTCTTCCTAACTTGGAAGATTTCAGATGTTTCAAAGGTCTTGACCTTCGATTTACTTCCTGCAAGCCCTGATGTATGGGTCTCGACTTCCTCTTTCCCTCCTGAGCTTACGAACTTGAAACAAGTTTGCCTCTTGGACCTCATCTGTGCTTCTGAACAATGCTTGTCTCTTCTAAGCGTGGTCCTTAGGGAATTTTGAATTCCCATGTACTCCTTGTGTTAATCTGCTCACGTTGAATCCACAGTCCACGACCTTCCTTGATCCAATGGTCTAGATCACATCACAACTTCTGGTTTCATAAGTTTAGTCGTGCCAACGTGCGATTCTCCCAATGTGTGAACTCCGATCTCTCCAATCCGATGGTCAAGGAGGGTCCCGATAGATCCTTGGATCTATGATCTAGGTCACATTGCTACTTCAAGTTTCGGAGGATCCATCCTGTCAGGATGATTACCAACATTTTTTGAACTTGCGAAGACTTAGGGAGTCGAGGAGTTAACACCTGTGCCCCTTATTCAAATCTAATGATCACGATGAACCTTGGATTATCCCAAATGGGTCTCATTCGTTCATCTTCCAAACGAAAGGATATTCCATTTCGATACTTGAATCTCACTATTTTTCTCGAGCTTTGTTGGCTCTGAAAGGCTTAAGGATTTTGCACTCTTTCTCTTGAACATAATGCTTGGAAGAATTATTTCGCGCACCCCTTACGTAAATTTCTCAACTCTAGAACTTAATATGGTCTCTCTCTCTGCCCACCTTGCAGAGATTCGATGCATACATGCACTACCTCTCCTGATCTTAATAGACTCCATCCTCACAGTGATTGCAGGATTCAACCTTCGAAATCAGGGAAGTACTCACTCGACTCTAGGAAAGTGACGAAATTCCCTGGGGAAAGTGCTTTCAAGGAATTACAGTAGAGCATAAGGGAAAAATCAAGCAGATGTAAAAGTTCTCAAGGAACAAACGCATACTCTTAACTTAATCATTCAATACAGAAACCATTTATAGGCACATAAATACAAGCATGCATCCATTATTTACAATTCAAAGCACAAGGCATAAAAAAACTTATCATAACCATAAGGCGTGATCCGACTGTTGAGAGGGGTGGTCCTTTCCACCCAACCATAGGCTCAGTCACTCCCAATGGATTTATCACTGGCCGCACCCAAGCTTAGGCCACAATTATTTGAGATTCAATCTCTTACTTCCATCTCAAAGGAAGTTAGGTACGAAGGTTACTTTCCTTCTCCCAATATAGGAATATATAAGGACAAAGGTTACTCTCCTTCTCCTGGCTCTGTCTCTATTATCTGTGATCAGAACTCACTTTTTCTCTTTCAATCCTTCCTCGGACCCGAGAGATTTTTCTCTAGTCTTTGCACTCTTCGTAGGTCCTCTCTGCCCACAACACACTTCCTTTCTTGCCTTCCTCATCAAGATTGTGTGTGGCTCGAATTCCCCAATCCATGGTCAGGTATGGAAGCCTTACAGATGGGAAGTCTGCCCCATCCCGTCATTAACTCTTGAGGAGGCCTTCCCACCTACCAGCCTAAGGGGAATTCATTCCTAATCAGAGGGTTGTTCTGATACTGAGAAATTTAAATCCAACATGGTACTGGTTCGGTGGAGGTTAACACAACCATTCCGGGTCCCCTCCACCACCT
Organism: Picea glauca; assembly: GCA_000966675.3. NCBI lineage: Eukaryota > Viridiplantae > Streptophyta > Pinopsida > Pinales > Pinaceae > Picea > Picea glauca. The sequence goes on from JZKD02S1610473.1 coordinate 1,075,774, forward strand.
TTTCATTAACAATCCTGGTCTCTCTTAGCACATCCCCTTCACAACATTCATGCAATACATATCCATTTTCTATTAAAATAACAAAATTTACATTCATGACCTTTTATTCAAAGGTCCATCAAAACAAACATTCACACCTTTGAGTTTTCCATAGTTCGTTGGCCAATATAGTTATATTTATAGACTGGGGGAAACAGGGTGTTACAATTCCCTCCCCCTTAAAGGAACATCGTCCTCGATGTTCTATCTATCAACACGATATGTATGTACAGAAGTAAACAAAATTGGATATGTTTGTCTCATGGCATCTTCCATTCCCACGTAGCCTCATCTGTGCCAAAGTGTTTCCACTGCACCTTGACCCGTACAATGGTTCAGTTCCCGAGTGAGATTTCCTTCCTGTCTAGTATGCATTGGGGTTCTGGTAGGAATTCTCCCTCCAGTTCCACCTATATCACAGACCAGTCAATTATATGATTAGCATCATGTACATATTTCTTCAATAATGAAACATGGAAAACATTGTGTGCCTTTATAGTGGGAGGAAGTGCTAACCTATAGGCTACAGGTCCCACTCTATCTAAGACTTCAAAGGGTCCACAATACCAAGGTGCCAATTTGGCACAGACTCCCATTCTTAGGGAACTCTTCTTGGGTCTAACTTTGAGATAGACATGGTCTCCGGTCTTGAACTCTCTAGGAGTTATGTTTCTGTCGACGTAAATTTTTTGTCTATCCTGAGCAATATTCATATTTTGTCTTATTTGAACCACTTGTTGTTCCATTTCTTTCAGCATGTTGGGTCCGATTGTAATTTTGTCCACTAGGTTACTCCAGCTGCTTCGAATCTTGCACTGTCTACCATAGAGGGCTTCAAAAGGGTTCATCTTCAAGGATTTTTGATAATCGTTGTTGTAGGCAAACTCTACCAATGGTAGGTAGTCTTCCCACTTCTTAGGTTGATGCATTACATGCATCCTTAGAATGTCTTCTACTATTTGGTTCACTCTTTATGTCTATCCATCAGTTTGAGGGTGATAGGCTATGTTGAACAACAATTTAGTCTCAAAATTGACCATTAGGGATTTCCAAAAGTTTGAAGTAAATTTGGTATCTCTGTCAGATACAATTTCCTTGGGCATGCAATGCAATCTGAATATCTCCTTCATGAAGATGTTGGCAATATCTATTGCCTTGCAAGTTGACTTGACAAGGATGAAATGAGCAGACTTACTCAGTTTGTCCACCTCGACCATGATGGCATCATTTTGCTTGGTCGAATTTGGTAATCCTGTGATGAAATCCATGGAGATGGTTTCCCATTTCCATTCTAGGATTGGTAGGGGCTGTAACAATCTTGCTGGGTGTCGGTGTTATGCCTTAACTTGCTGACATTCTAGGCACTTAGATAGATAATTATATATGTCTTTCTTCAACCCAGGCCAAAATAATTGTTTCCTAGTGGTCGTGATCATCTTCTGATATCCTGGGTGACTAGTATATGGTCTCTTATGTAGTTCATCCATTATGAACCTCTTCAAGTCGTCACAGTTTGGAATATACAATCTTTTTTTGTAAGTCAGCAACCCTTCCTTGAGCATTTGGTAGCCTTCGTACTTTAGCCCTGTAGGCTCTTGTATTAGGCATGAGGTCACAGTCTTGAAGAATGCATTTGTCTCTTGTGCATTTATGACTCTTTCCCTGACATCCGTTTCACAGGTGCTTATTGCTGCCAGATGAATCAATTTTATACTTCTGCTAAGGGCATCAGACACCCTATTTCCCTTTCCTTTGATGTGTTTGATTTCGAAATCAAACTCACTAAGGAGAGCCATCCACCTAGGTTTCCTGGCATTGAGTTTTGGTTGATCGAACAGGTGCCTCAACCCACAATGGTCTGTCATAAGAACAAATCTCCTTCCCAGGTGGTAGTGCCTCCACATTTTTAAAGCATGTACTATGGCCTCCAACTCTAGATCATGGGTCACATAATTGATATCATGCTCATTTAATTTCTGGGATGTGTAGCAAATTACACGTCCCTCTTGCATAAGGAATCCTTCAAGTCCTTCCTTGCAGGCATCTGTACACACGAGGAAATCATTATCTGGGTCTGCAATCTTCAGCAAGGGTGCATGGGTCAGGAGGTATTTCAGTTCCTGAAATCTTTCTTCACATTTTGATGTCCAAATGAATTTAATCCCCTTTTTATGAAGGGTAGTGATTGGACAACCAATATTGGAAAACCCTTTTATGAACCTTCTATAGTATCCTGCTAGGCCCATGAAGGACCTAATATCGGATACGTCCTTTGGGTAGGCCATTCCATAATAGATCTGATCTTTTCAGGGTCCACTGCCACCCCTTCCTTAGAAATGACATGGACTAAGTAGTGTACTTGCTTTTGAAAGAAATCACACTTGCTAAACTTAGCGTAGAGATGGTGCTCTCTTAGTACTTGAAGTACGAGTCTAAGAGGTTCTTCATTCTCCTCCCTATTCTTGGAGTATATTAGGATATCATCAATGAAATCCAACACAAATTTGTCGAGGAATTTGTTGAGTACATTATTCATCAAGCACATAAAAATGGCGGGGGCATTGGTTAACCCAAATGGCACCACCATGAATTCATAGTGACCATACCTCATCCTGAAGGTTGTTTTTTGGATGTATTCATCCTTAATACATACTTCGTGGTATGCAGACCTTAATTCGATCTTCGTGAAGATGGAAGCACCTCCCAATTGGTCGAACAAGTCATCGATTCTTGGTAAGGGGTACTTTTTCTTTATGATTGTCTTATTGAGTTGTTTGTAATCTATGCATAGTTGGAGTGTGCCATCTTTCTTTTTCACAAAAAAGACGGGCGCTCCCCACAGAGATACACTGGGTCGGATGTAGCCTTTTTCCATCATCTCCTTTAGTTGTAGCTTGAGCTCAACTAGTTCTGGTGTGCTCATTCTATATGGCATTCTAGATGTTGGTACCGCTCTTGGTGTAAGTTCTATCGAGAAGTTGATATCCCTTTTAGAAGGTAGACCTGGTACCTCTTCTGGGAATACATCCTTGTATTCTCTTAATATGGGGTGTTCCTCTAGGTTTGGTTTGTCATTATCAACATATTCTAGTACTTGTATGGCATATAAGGAACACCCCTTTCTGCAATACTTTTTCATTTGAAGGGATGATATTTGTCTCACTGAGACAGGCTTCTGAATCCATTGGAGGGTCGTTTTTCTCCATTCTTCATTTGCACATTCCAAAGTTTTATGATAATAGTCTAATTTAGTTTTATAAGAAGCCAACCAATCCATACCAATCAACAAGTCATAAGATCCCAGGGGAAGTATGTTAAGGGTCTCTTGGGTGGGAAATCCACCCATGATGAATTGACAGGCTGGTATGACCTCTGCCACCTTTCATTTGGTCCCAGTGGATAATCACATCAACCATGGTTTAACATGTCTAATTGGTTTCAATTTACACTTATCAACAGTCTAAGGGGCCACATAACTCAAATTAGAACTTGGGTCAATTAAAGTAGAAACTAGATGGTTGGCGATCATACATTCCAGCTCCACTACTGAAGCTTGGTGGTCGGCTTGATTATTGTCCAAGGCTGCATAGATTATTTTCATGCTCCTAGCTAAATCATTAACAGTGGTAGCTTCTTGGATATTGTAGACTCTCTTACTATTATGTTCTCTATGTGGGCAGTCCCACAATTGATGATCTTCTCCACAACCCCAACATTTTAAGGGTTCCTTCTTTAGGTTATCAGTCTTTTCTAGGACTATCTTAAAAGGTTTATTTCCACTTTGAGAGGGGAAATTTTTCTGATATACACTTCTAGTAGGAAGGCTCCTTCAATAATATTTTCCATAGTTCTTAAATCTTGAGGATTTAAACCCCTTCTTCTGGAATCCCGAACTACTCTTCTTCTTCAAGTCTTTGTGAGGTCTTTTCTTACTCCCAAATTGTTCATAACAATACCTCACCTTTTGGATAGTTTCTTCTAAGGTCTTTGTTTCGTCAAACTCAATCTTGTCCTGGTGGGTTTGAGGTAACCCACTAATGAATCGTTGCACTTTTACTTTTTCATATTTTATGTAAGGTACATACCTCAGTAGTTTAAGGAATTTGTTGACAAATTCATCTATGGTGAGCTGCCCCAGTCTGAGTTCATAGAATTCCTTAGTCTTCCCATCCATGTATCTCACTGACAGATTCATGCAGGAGCATATCTCCACTTCAGTCAGCTAGCCAGCAGCCACGCCAACAAATTCAAAATTGCAGGCTAAAAAGAGAGGCACAATCCTCATTTAAATTTGAAATTGAATGTAATTAAATGTTCTAGGCTGGTGAGCCATGGAAGCCATGCCTTTGAGAAGGTGTTATATAGGATCAGCTTTAATGCTAGATCGAGTGAGATCTAGATCCAGGTGTTGGACTAGAAAACCATTGATTGTAATTTATTAGAGTAGGTGAACTTGGAGCGAAGCACTCGATGAGCCCCTCAGGTAAAAGAGATTTTTATATCTCATTTTGAGTTAGTTGTAGATGAGTTAGAGTAGAGAGGAGCCATAGAGAGCTCAGGAACACCATTGTAATTTCAGGCATTTGCCATTTTAATATAATCAGAAGAAGTTTTTCCTGCATGTCATTCTGTGTTATATGGGTGTCTGTGAGTGTTCCTTTTACGTAGTGAATGTATGTTTGTTAAGAAGTTGCAGGGAGTTTGTGTGACTCTAGGTTGAAGGTCTTTGAGGCTTCATACCATGAGGATGTGACAGAATGCTAAGGGTTCTGAGAGCCATGCACAAAGGATGCATTTCTGAACGCTACGAGTTCAGACAAAGACGTTCTGAGGCACAGAAGCTGAAGTCAATAACTCAAAAGAAGAAGACCTCAAGGTTGTTGAATACCTTGGAGGCAAGGCTGTGTATGAGGAACACAGTTGCAGACAGAATTCTGCTGTGAATTCTGTAGAGCTCTTCCAGGTCGGCATTGAGCATATGAACAAGGTTAAGTTGGAGGAACTCTACTGTGAGTTCAGAGGACAGAATCTCTGAGGAGTTCTGTGGAGTTCTGCAAGGTGGGCATTGAGCGTGAGCACGAGGTGCAGGAGGAAGAACTCTACTGAGAGTTTGAAGGAGAAGCAGAATCACTGAGGATTCTGAGAGATCTGCCTGGAGGGCATCGAGCAAGTGCAAGGAGTGCACAGGAGAAGAAAACAAGACCTTTGAGTGTTTTGTGGAGAAGATACTCCGCCAGGAGGTCATCGAGGAAGTGTGCAGATAGGAAGAGAGGTGAAGAGAACTCTTGGAGTTCAGGAGAGAAGAAAGAGTCCACTGAGGGACCTTTACTGGGTTATTGAATACCCAAAAGAACTCGGCCATTTAGGTTGCGTAAGGCAGAAGGATAGTAGGAGGCATCCATATTCTCCATCTGTGGGAGGAGAAAGATAGAAATCCCTTAGGGGTATGAGTATTCAACAAAGATCAGAAGATATAGCACTAGCGTGTGCATGAGAAGACTTTGCAAGGAGTGCAGGAGTCAAAGAATCCCTTGAAGAATCGAAATAGAAGTTCAGGAGGGGCAACGTTCTCATACGCGCAACGAGGATCAATTTCGAGGAGCTCGTGGAAAGGAGAAGCAAAGGTTGAAGCCTTTGGAAGATTGAAATTCTTCCAAGTGTAGGAGGAAAGCACGTCGGAAGTTCATGGAGGAGCAACATCGGCCACTTGATTAGTCGATAGAATCTGGATCGTTGTTTTTCGCATCTAGGGAGCAGCCAGAGGAGCGCACAGGAGGAAGGATGGATCTGAGCCTTCAGATCTAGAGTGTAATACCCGACAACCATCAGATCGGTTGGGAGCTATGCGAGGTTTAACTTCACAAAATAGGAGAGGAGTATCTCGAAGGGTATCGGATCTCGAGATATCGGGGTTATTAAGGACACGAAGAGAGTCCCTCGACATCAGAGACAGCGAATTAGAGAGATTTGATCTAGAGCGTTCGTTTGGGAGCAGACGCGTGTCATGAGATTACCCACATTGGGGACTTGGGCATCGAAGGTTGGAAGGGGAAGTCATTCGACTTCACGAGTGGTGAAGTGGCGATAGATTTGGAACCGTCCATCTGAGGAGGATAGGCGGCAGAGATCGAGAGATCTCGCGAACTCGGGAGTTCGTAGAGTGGAAGCCCAAGTATTGGGTATTTAGAGTCATGAGGCACGAGGATGCGAAGCGACGAAGTGGTGAGAAGATTGGAGCCATCCATATGAGTAGGACAGGTGGTAGAGATAGAGAGATCTCGCGAACTCGGGAGTTCATAGAGTGAAGGCCCAAGTATTGGGTATTCAAAGTCACGAGGCGCGAGCACGCAAAGCGGCGAAGTGGCAAGAAGATTGGAGCCATCCATCTGAGTGGGACAGGTGGCAGAGATCAAGAAGATCTCATGAACTCGGTAGTTCACAGGTTTAGAACCCAAGCATTTGGTACTCCAAGTCGCAAAGACGCGAGGCGCGAGAAGGAGGATAACCGTTGGATCCGGATCGTAGGAGGACCATTGGATCTGCGCGTAAGACCGTGTATCGGGGCCTCGCAAGAAAAGACTCAAGGATTTGGGCACGAGGATCGCAAGATTGCAAGAAGTGATATCCCGACAGCTGGAGGATAGTGTGGGCCATATTAAAGTCGGCGAGTGGAGTACAGGTGGCATGAAGACCTCGAGATCTCGCCGCGAGAAGTCCCTAAGTATTGGCGTTAGGATTTGCGAGTCGCGAAGTGCTGAGAGCCAAGGTTCATGTGGACATGTGGCAGAGCATAAGGTGGGACCCACGTGGTCGATGGGTGGACATGTGTTGCCTGGAGACAGGAGTGAGCACTCCGTTGAATTCTCACATCTTGGGAATTCGCGGAATAGGAGGGTGAAAACTTGACAGTTCAACCTACGATGTTGCGAGGTCGCGAGTAGTGAAATCCACCAAGGGAGGAGTCAGCCTATCATTGACCTATCGTGTCTTGGAGGATCACAACGGGAGGCACAAGAGTTCGACTCACAAACTCACGAAGGTGCGAGTTGTGAGAGGCGCTAACATTTAGCCTAGCCCATGGTTGCATGCGGTGAAGGCACTAATAAAAGAAGGAGCTATACCCATATCGCCAGGTCGGGTACCGTGAGATTTGAAAGGAAGAGTAGGAGGCTTTGAGTCATGAACTCGCGAGATAGTGAGATTTAGCTGATCTCCCGGTAGCAAAGGGGAGACCTCGGGGAAAGATTTTTGTGGGTGCATATTTCCCGATAGGGAAATAGAAGGACCTTGGAGTTCTTTGAGCGAGAACGAAGAAGATCCTGTGAGAGAAGACGTGCCTGGGTGGCGCGCCCCTGTGTCAAAGTCGTATCAGAGATGATTTCTATTTGTATATTGCAGACAGAGGAATAGGAAGAAGACATAGCGCTGGAGGACTCTATGTTGACTGTTTGCAGGGGGACAGCAGTAAAAAATGCAGTCATTAGGACTGTAGGATGAAGCTGAGCACTCAGGATTGCAGGAGTGACAACAGTAGGTTTTCCAAGGAGGCAGACAAGGATAGCAAGATGGCTACTGGAGGCCATAGAAAGAAGAGAAAGGTAGAAAATCTTGCCGAATTTGATAAAGAAATGACAAGAGAACTCTATGAATTAAAGGCAGACATAGAGAAGATCGAACTGCGAATGTGGAAGGATAGGAGGAGGAGATGGATGCGTGAGTTGCCTATAAAGAAGGAAAAATCAAGATGGCCAGTCAGGAAGTTGATGGTCATGAGATAGTGCAGACTGTTGAAAAGATGGTTGAGGTATGTTGAAAACATCAAGGCCACAGAGGAAAAGATGATTTGTCACTGTTGGCCAGAGACTGGAAAAGGTCTCGATGATTGATATGATGAAGAGGATGAATTGGGATTGACTGAGGATCTCAAGCACTGCGAGGAAGGCAGAGAAAAAGAAATTCTAGTTTGCCATGAGGGCAATGAGTTGAGATCAGCTGAAGATCTCATGGACTGTCAGGAGGGCGGCCAGGGAATTTCAATTTTCCAGTTGGGCAATGATAAGAGGTCGCTACGGGATCTCAAAGACTGCTAGGAGGGCAACGGAAGAATCTTAAACTACCAGGTGGGCAGAGAGGAACATTTGAGACTATCTGGAAGTCTCATGGATTCAGAGGAGAGTTCAATTTAGCAAGGGTTGCTGATGAAGATGGGATCGTTTGATCTCATGGTCTGCCAGGGAGGCAGCAGCAACATCCCATATTGCCAGGTGGGCAGGGATGAGCAGGTGAATTTGGATCAGCCCGAGAAGTTGACGGAGCAGATGGAAAAGGATCAACAGGTGCAGTTGACAGAGGAGAAGGAAGATCAGAATGATCTTTTGATGATTGGGGGAATTGGGATATTCCTACCATGTGCCCAGGAGGAAAAAAAAATTGGTGTTGCAGATAATGCAGCAGCATAAAAGTCTCAGCCGATGATGACTGTCAAGGAAAAATTGGAGAAGGTGTTTGAGACTGCCCAAGCACAAGCGAAAGCGAAAGAAGAAGATGAGCATTTGGTGGAATGTCTCAACGCCTTCAGCCAGGAAGCTGAAGAAGCTGTCGCACTGAAGCTGACAGCCAAAGGAGCAGACAAAAAGGAAAGCGAGCATTCTGAGGAATGGTTCGATATTTTCAGCTGTGAAGTTGAAAACAATGCAACAGAGGAGGTTGCAGAAGCAGAGGAAGAAGAAGCAGACAACATTTTCTTTGCTGATTTGTGGGATCAAATTGAAGCCTTGGAAGAGAGGGTGAGAGTGTAGGGAAGGCACATCCAACAGGTGAAGTTGGAAACTGATCAAGAAGGCGTGGGAGATCATGATGATCTGCCCAATGGCCAGAAATTTTTGCAGCTGAAGAGACTGCAGCAACAGGACCATCCATTGGAGCAGCTGGATGAAGTGATAGAGGAGATCAGAACGCTGATGTTGAAGTCAGCAGAGACTGCCAGTGAGGAGAGGCTGAGTAGAAGAGAAGCAACAACAGTAGTGCAGAAGCAGCAGCAACAAAATGGAGCAGATGGGAAGCTCCAAAGACTTATTTGGGATCCAGGAGGATTTCCAACCCCTTAGAGGGGAAGCGCATGAGCAGGAGCTCATGATTTTGCAGCTGAGGAGTTTGATGCAGGAGCATCTCTCCACGTTAGTCAGCCAACCAGCAGCCACGCCAACGAATTCAAAATTGCACGCTAAAAAGAGAGGCGCAGTCCTCATTTAAATTTGAAATTGAATGTAATTAAATGTTCTAGGCTGGTGAGCCATGGAAGTCGTGCCTTTGAGCATGCGTTAGATAGGATCGACTTTAATGCTAGATCGACTGAGATCTAGATCCAGGTGCTGGACTAGACAACCATTGATTGTAATTTATTAGAGTAGGTGAACCTGGAGGGAATCGCTTGATGAGCCCCTCAGGTAAAAGAGATTTTTATATCTCATTTTGAGTTAGTTTTAGATGAGTTAGAGTAGAGAGGAGCCAGAGAGAGCTTAGGAACACCATTGTAATTTTAGGCATTTTCCATTTTAATATAATCAAAAGCAGTTTTTCCTGCATGTCATTCTGTGTTATATGGGTGTCTGTGAGTGTTCCTTTTATGTAGTGAATGTATGTTTGTTAAGCAGTTGTAGGGAGTTTGTGTGACTCCAGGTTGAAGGTCTTTGAGGCTTCATAACAGGAGGATGTGACAGAACGCTGAGGGTTCCGAGAGTCGTGCACAGAGGATGCATTTCTGAACGTTGGGAGTTCAGACAAAGACTTGCTAAGGCACAGAAGCTGAATTCAATAAATCATAAGAAGAAGACCTCAAGGTTGTTGAATACCTTGGAGGAAAGGTTGTGTATGAGGAACACAGTTGCAGATAGAATTCTGCTGTGAATTCTGTAGAGCTCTGCCAGGTGGGCATTGAGCATATGCACAAGGTGCAGTTGGAGGAACTTTGCTGTGAGTTCAGAGGACATAATCTCTGAGGAGTTCTATGGACTTCTGCTAGGTGGGCATTGAGCATGAGCACGAGGTGCAGGAGGAAGAACTCTAATGAGAGTTTGAAGGAGAAGGAGAATCACTAAGGATTCTGAGAGCTCTGCCCGAAGGGAATCGAGCAAGTGCAAGGAGTGCACAGGAGAAGAAGACAGGACCTTTGAGTGTTCTATGGAGAAGATACTCCGCCAGGAGGTCGTCGAGGAAGTGTGCAGATAGGCAGAGAGGTGAAGAGAACTCTTGGAGTTCAGGAGCGAAGAAAGAGTTCATTGAGGGACCTTTACTGGGTTACTGAATACCCAGAAGAACTCGACCATTTAGGTTGTGTAAGGAAAAAGGATAGCAAGAGGCGTCCATATTCTCCATCTGTGGGAGGAGAAAGACAGAAATCCCTTAGGGGTCTGAGTATTCAACAAAGCTCAGAAGAGATAGCACCAGTGTGTGCATGAGAAGACTATGCAAGGAGTGTAGGAGTCATAGAATCCCTTGAAGAATCAGAATAGAAGTTCAGGAGGGGCAGCGTTCTCATACGCGTAGCGAGGATCAATTTCGAGGAGCTCGCGAAGAGGAGTAGCAAAGACTGAAGCCTTTGGAAGATTGAAATTCTTCCAAGTGTAGGAGGAAAGCACGCCGGAAGTTCAGGGAGGAGTAACATCGGCCACTGGATCAGACGATAGAATCTTGATCATTAGTTTTCACATCCAGGGAGAAGCCAGAGGAGCGCACAGGAGGAAGGATGGATCTGAGCCGTCAGATCTAGAGAGTAATACCTGACAACCGTCATATCAGTTGGGAGTTGCGCGAGGTTTAACTTCGCAAAACAAGAGAGGAGTATCCCGAAGGGTATCAGATCTCGGGATATCGGGGTTATCAAGGACGCGAAGAGAGTCCCTTGACATCAGAGACGGTGAATTAGCGAGATTTGATCTGGACCGTTCATTTGGGAGCGGACTGGTGTCATGAGATTACCCACATTGGGGACTCAGGCATTGAAGGTTGGAAGAGGAAGTCATTCGACTTCACGAGTGGCGAAGTGGCGAGAGATTTGCAGCCATCCATCTAAGGAGGATAGGTGGCAGAGATCGAGAGATCTCGCGAACTCGGGAGTTCGCAGAGTGGAAGCCCAAGTATTGGGTATTCAGAGTCGTGAGGCGCGAGGACGCGAAGCAGCGAAGTGGTGAGAAGATTGGAGCCGTCCATCTGAGTAGGACAGGTGGTAGAGATCAAGAGATCTCGCGAACTCGGGAGTTCGCAGAGTGAAGGCCCAAGTATTGGGTATTCAAAGTCGCGAGGCACAAGCACGTGAAGCGGCGAAGTGGCGAGAAGATTGGAGCCGTCCATCTGAGTGGGACAGGTGGCAGAGATCGAGAATATCTTGTGAACTTGGGAGTTTCGCAAGTTGAGAACCCAAGCATTTGGTACTCCAAGTCGCGAAGACGCGAGGCGCGAGAAGGAGGATAATCGTTGGATCCGGATCGTAGGAGGACTGTTGGATCTGCGCGTGAGACCATGTATCGGGGCCTCGCAAGAAAATACTCGAGGATTTGGGTGTGAGGATTGCGAGATTGTGAGAAGCGATATCCCGACAGCTGGAGGATAGTGTGGGCCATAGTAAAGTCGGCGAGTGGAGTACAGGTGGCACGAAGACCTCAGGATCTCGCCGCGAGAAGTCCCGAAGTATTGGCGTTAGGATTCACGAGTCGCGAAGTGCCTAGAGCCGAGGTTCGTGTGGACGCGTGGTATAGCATAAGGTGGGACCCACATGGTTGACGGGTGGACATGTGTTTCCTGGAGAAAGGAGTCAGCACTCCGTTGAATTCTTGCATCTCAGGAATTCGCGGAATAGGAGGGTGAAAACTCGACGGTTCAACCTGCGAGGTTGCGAGGTTGCGAGGTCGTGAGTAGAGAAATCCTCCAAGGGAGGAGTCATCCTATCGTTGACCTATCACGTCTCGGAGGATCGCAATGGGAGGCACAAGATTTCAACTCACAAACTCACGAAGGTGCGAGTTGCGAGAGGCGCTAACATTTATCCTAGCCCACAGTTGCATGAGGTGAAGGAACTAATAAAAGAAGGAGCTATACCTGTATCGCCAAGTCATGTACCACAAGATTTGAAAGGAAGAGTAGGAGGCTTTGAGTCACGAACTCTCGAGATAGCGAGATTTAGCTGATCTCCCGATAGCAAAGGGGAGACCTCGGGGAAAGATTTTTGTGGGTGCAGATTTCCTAATAGGGAATTAGAAGGACCTTGGAGTTCTTCGGGTGAGAACAAAGAAGATCCTGTGAGAGCGGACGTGCCTGGGTGGCGCGCCCCTGCGTCACAGATACTGCTTCCTAAAGTATTTCTCAAAATATTTCCATGACAGGTCCTTCTCATGGACTCCTTTCACATTCCTAAGGTCTTCCCACCAAATGTAAGCCTTTCCATTTAGGTTAAAGATGGTTATTCAAGCCTTCAAGTTTTCAGAGTAATCATGGACTCTGAAGTATTTCTTTAAACCAAGCAACCAAATTTCAGCCTCTTCTCCAGTCCTAATCTCTCCATCAAAAGAGGGTGGTTTGGATTTCTTGAATTCTTCAGGACCATGATTTTTGGAATGCTTCTGCTTCTTTCCTTCCCTTTGAGAATGTGAGCTTTCTCTGCTACTAGAAGATCCTTTGGATTTTCCAGATTCCTTTTCATAGGACTCTACCGATGAGTTTCTAGGTTGGATCTTCTTTTAGGCACTTCTCCCAGTGTGGTCACTTATGGAGTCATGTTTTCATATCTCAGTCGTACTTTGACTTCTCTTCTTGTGTCATCGTTCCACATGATTGGTTGTGGGTTCATGCTGTAGTTGGCTCTGTATGTCGGACAAGATCTAAAACAAGATTGTGTTCATTTATGTTTGTTTTTTTTTCTCCTTTATCAATCTCTCTTTGTCATCCTTGCAACTCTGTAATTTGGCCCTGAGGCTCCTTACAGTTTTAGCCATATCGGGAGGGGTTTCCACTGCCCTCCTTTCATCAGATTCTTCGTCTCTATTGTGGGAGCCATCCCCCACTTCATGACATGTCATTGTCCTTTATTCTTGAAGTTTTTCCGTGATTTAGTGATTGATTGAGTGTTGACAAAAACACTTATTGTTAGCTAACGGTCTATTAGTTCATGAACAATACACGGTTCAATTTCTTAAATGCACATACACAGTAGAAAGTTTCATTCATTTCTTTAATAACATTTTTAACTAGACTTTTTAAGAAAAAGGTAAGGTAGAGTGTCACTCTTTTAAAAGTACTCCATGTAAATGTGTTGAACCTGTACAGAATAGATCTAGATAAACAATAATACACACATTTGCAGAGAGAATTGGAGAAAGAAGAAGAAGGAGAGAAAGAATGGAATAATTCTCATTAACTGTTTCCACACTTAAAGAGAGAATTGTTTACAATATATATAGGATAAATGAGTAACTAATGAGCCATAGTGGTGGTCTAGATTCAACCATTACAAGAGTAAACTGCCACCTAGTCTAGTCTCTCAGGCAGTTACGAGAGTGAACTGCCACGTAGCTGAGTTAACTTGTCAACTAGTCTTCAGTTAACTGACTGAACAAAGAGTAGTGAGTTGGTGATGATCCCAATGTTGCATGGTGACAAAACCAATGCAACACCTAAACTCAACTAGTCAAACTGAAGTGTCAACTAAAAGAGAATATTCTTCAGGTGGAATATTCTCCCCTAAAATATAGGAGACTGAATAATGACTAATTATGACTAATAAACAAGGAATAACCTTAGGAAAAATAAATCCTAGGTGTGTGTGAAGTAACTCCAACACCCCCCCTGAACATCACTATGGTGAAAATAAAGAATGGGTCCTGGCTACGAGGCCATGTTAGGTACCCAAATACAAAATATACACTAAACTAAACGAGGAAAGAGGGAAAACCTCATGGGAACAAAACCCCCCTTCAAATTACAATGCATAAAATAAAAAATGATAAGGAACAAAAGGAAGTTGCTAAGCAACCATGTCCTTCACTCCAAGAAGACCTCACAATTGTGCAAGTTTGTGCTCTTTGAATATTTTGTTGAAGATGTAGATGTTTGCATGGATCTGATGAAGTATATGCATCATTGATATTTCCACACATATCCACTTTATCGTCTTGTAATGAATAATATCCAAATAAATTTTGGATGAAATTTTGAAAATCGTGCGGCCGTTTCCAGAAAAATGCTGAAATTTTGTTGATTTTAAAACAATCATAACTTCACTTTATGGACTCTGTTTCGAATGATTTTGTTTTTTAAATTGGATATTTTCCCGAGAGGAATTCAAATATCCAATTTGTTTCTGCAATTTGTTCTCAGAAAATATCATAATAGCGTCTGATGTGCGCGGCTCCCTTTTTGACTCCGGAGATGCATGCATGGTGCATGCAAAAGTGTCTGCATGTGAATCTTGAGTTCCATGCCATATATCTTCCACATGAATTTCAGAAAACAAATCTGAAATGGAGTAGACACCATCTTCAATTAATGGAATACACATTTTTGTAAATATTTGTGTATAAGGCTCTTCAAACTGAGATGATTTATCTTCCAGTGGCTTTTCTACATTCTCTATCTTGTCAACATTTTGCATGTATTCTTCCTTATTCCCAAATAAAACCTCCAATCTGCTCCATAATTCATTTGGAGTGAATTCTTGTGAATCATCATATAGTTGATGGAGAATTTCGGGAGAAATAAAATAGAGGATACATCCTATGGCCATATCTTGTCTATTGAGAAAATCATTTTTTTCATCGACAGAATCAGGATCTACTTCCATTGCCATAGTTATTTGGTACAAGCCTCTGCATATGAGCATAAGCATAATTTTTGGCTTCCATTCCAAATAGTTATGAAGCATGAGAAGTATTTCTAGTGAATAATCCATCTTTTTGTTGTCTTCAATATTTTGTGCCTGCAAAAATAATTTGGTGTAGATTTTTCTTAGCAGTATGTCGACTCTAATACCATGCAAATGTGTTGAACCTACACAAAATAGATCTAGATAAAAAATAATACACACATGTTCCGAGAGAATTGGAGAAAGAAGAAGAAGGAGATAAAGAATGGAATAATTCTCATTAACCATTTCCACACTCAAAGAGTGAATAATTTACAATATATATAGGATAAATGAGTAAATAATGAGCCATAGTGGTGGTCTAGATTGATATGGACACACAACAAAAGTTACAAGAGTAAACTGCCACCTAGTCTAGTCTCTCAGGTAGTTACAGGAGTGAACTGCCACGTAGCTGAGTTAACTAGTCAGCTAGTCTTCAGTTAACTGACTGAACAAAGAGTAGTGAGTTGGTGATGATCCCAATGTTTCATGGTGACAAAACCAATGCAGCATCTAAACTCAACTCAAATAGTCAAATTGAAGTGTCAACTGAAAGAGAATATTCTCCAGGTGGAATATTCTCCCCTAAAATATAAGAGACTGGATAATGACTAATTATGACTAATAAACAAGGAATAACCTTAGGAAAAATAAATCCTAGGTGTGTGTGAAGTAACTCCAACACTGACTACTCGAGTGTTGACAAAAACACTTATTGTTAGATAATGGTCTATTAGTTCATGAACAATACACGATTCAATTTCTTAAATGCACACACATGGTAGAAAGTTTCATTCTTTTCTCTAATAACATTTTTAACTAGACTTTTTAAGAAAAAGGTAAGGTAGAGTGTCACTCTTTTAAAAGTACTCCAAATAGAGTTTTTAAACGAATTGTCCATGATCCCAAGTAGGACAAGTGTTGTAACCATGCTCCGATACCAATTTGTAACACACCCATGATGGGGCGAGAGATAAAAAAAAATAAAATTGTTCTCCTTTCAGGAACAAATCCTCTCTTTCTATGGTTCCTAAATTTGGAAAGCCGGGGAACCAACCCGAAATCCCAGTCAAGGATCTTCGATTATAGAACCAGAAAACTCTTTGAGACCTTAGTGGTCTTGTTCTATAATTAAAATCATCCCATTTCAAGTTTCTGGTGTGGGTCTAATAGTGCCCGCAACCTTCTCCTTCGTGCTTGTGAAATCTCTGAGTTTGAGCGCTAGCCCCCCTTTTGACAACTCCTGCACATGACCACTGTTGGTGACCACGAGACTAACCAAAAGGTACTTCGTGATCTCGGACCTTAGGTGTTTTTCTATGGGCCAGACCCGTTACTCCCGATTTTCGATTTCCCGATCTGCAAATCCTCTGGGCGCTAGCTCTTCCCACTAGGCCCCTTAGATTGTGTCATGGCTATAACCTGGGGCCCAATTACCAAGTGCTTCAGGACTTAGTGGTTCACATATCCTGAGGGAAATTCACTTCTCTTCTCTAAAGCCCGATATGCGGTCTTCCTCCAAGACCCAATCTACGGTCCATGCTCTCCCTTCGATCGACGACTGCGATCAAATCACGAGCTCGCATTTTGGGTGTTTGGATATGAGCCAACCCTAACTCTTTCAATCCCCGAACTCCCGAACTCTGAGCTAAGAGTCTAGAAAGAGCTAGCTCCTTCCTTTAACTTCCGATGATATGACCTTTGGCTATGACCTAGGGCCAAATCTCAAACACTTCAAGACTCCGTACTTCACGAAGTTGGAAATTAGTCCACCTCCCTTTCCTTGAAGTCCAAACTTCCGAGCTCCCCTCACCTCAGATCAACATTCTTAGACTCCCCATAATCTAACGGTCCAAATCAAATTGCAAGTTCTCACAACTCTGCCTTTGACTTTCTCGATTTGTGAATCAATGAAATGTTGGTCTCCCGCCATGTGTCCTATCTCGATGGATGGTGTCGATGATTTCGAAACTTCGGGACCTTGCAAAGTCGACTCTCCTGGGAACTTTCAAGGGTTTTGTCATCGTTCACTTTCCTTGGTATCCAACGACTGTTGGTCCTCGTGCTCAGATTTGACAACCCAGATCTGATCTCCTCCTACGTGCTCTTCTAATTGTCTGGATGTGGATTCCAATGATCCATATATTTCACAACACTCAATCCAATGATCATTGTTGCTCCTCCTCCTGATCTTTCTCTTTCTTCCTGACTTGGAATATTTCATATGTTTTGAAGGTCTCGACCTTCGATTTACTTCCTACAAGCCCTGATGTATGGGTCTCAACTTCCTCTTTCCCTCCTGAGCTTACAAACTTGAAACATGTTCTCCTCTTGGACCTCATTTGCACTTCTGAACAACACTTGTCTCTTATGAGCTTGGTCCTTAGGGAATTTATAATTCCCACGTACTCCTTGCGTTAATGTTCTCGCGTCGGATTTACAGTCCATGAACTTCCTCGATCCAACTGTCTAGATCACATCGCAACTTCTAGTTTCATAAGTTTAATCGCGCCAACGTGCGATTCTCTCGATGTGTGAACTCTGATCTCGCCAATCTGATGATCAAGGAGGGTCCCGATAGATCCTTGGATCTATGGTCCAGGTCACATCGCTACTTCAGGTTTCAGAGGATCCATCCCCTTCACGATAATTACCAACATTCATTGAACTTGTGAAGACTAAGGGAGTCAAGGCGTTAACGCCTGTGCCCCTTATTCAAATATAACGATCGCGATGGACCTTGGATTCTTCTGAACAGGTCTCGTTCATTCATCTTCCAAAAAAAAGGATATTCCCTTTCGATACTTGAATCTCACTATTCTTCTTGAGATTTGTTGGCTCTGAAAGGCTTAAGGGTTTTGTGCTCTTTCTCTTGAACGTAATGCTTGGAAGAATTCTTCCATGCACCCCTTATGTTCATTAATCAACTATAGAACTTAAGATCATCTCGGTCTCTTCCCACCTAGCAGAGATTCAGTGCATACATGCACTACCTCTCTTGAGCTTAATAGACTCCATCCTCGCAGGGATTGCAGGATTCAACCTCCACAATTAGGGAAGTACTCACTCGACTCTAGGACAGTGATGAAATTCCCTGGGGAAAGTGCTTTCAAGGAATTAAACTAGAGCATAAGGGAAAAATCAAGCAGATGTAAAAGTTCTCAAGAAACGAACGCATACTCTTAACTTAATCATTCAATACAAAAATCATTTATAGGAACATAAATACAATCATTCACCCATTGTTACAATTCAAAGCAAAAGGCATAAAAACACTTATCAAAACCATAAGGCGTGATGCGACCTCTAAGAGGGATGCTCGTTTCCACCCAACCATAGGCTCAGTCACTCCCAATGGATTTATCACTGGCCACCCCTGAGCTTAGGCCATGATGATTTGAGATTCAATCTCTTACTTCTAGTTCAATGGAAGTTAGGGATGAAGTTTACTCTCCTTCTCCCAATACAAGAATAGATAAGGATGAAGTTTACTCTCCTTTTCCTAGCTTTGTCTCTATTCTCTATGATCAGAACTCACTTTTTTACTTTCAATCCTTCCTCGGACCCGAGAGCTTCTGCTCTCATCCCTACACTCTTTGCAGGTCCTCTCTGCCCACACCATGCTTTCTTTCTTTCCTTCCTCATCAAGATTACATGTGGCTCAAATTCCCCAGTGTGTGGTCAGGTCTAGAAGCCTTACATATGGGCAGTCTTCCCCATCCCCTCATTAACTCTTGAAGAGGCCTTCCCACCTACCATCATGACAGGAATTCATTCCTAGTCAGAGGGTTTTTATGATCTTGAGAAATTTAAATCCATCATCGTACTAGTTTAGTGGAGGTTAATGCAACCATTCTGGGTCCCCTCCACCACCTTTTCATTAGAAATCGTGGTCTCTCTTAGCACATCCCCTTCACAAAAATCATGCAATATGCATCCATTTTCTATTAAAATAACATAATTTACATTCATCGACCTTTTATTCAAAGGTCCATCAAAACAAACATTCACACCTTTGAGTTTTCCATAGTTCCCTGGCCAATATAGTTATATTTATAGACTGGGGGAAACAAGGTGTTACAATAGGGTTGAATGCCAGAGAAACCTTATCTTACACAAAGAACTTAAGCCTCTCACATAAGTGACATTTCTTCAGAGACCAAAAGGACTTAATTCCTTTCTTCCAAGCTCTCTTGATCTCTCTCTCCAAGATCCCCAAAAGGGGCCTCCTCTTCAGAGCCTACACACAAAGTTTATATAGTTTCCTTCTCTCCATAATTCAAGGAGAGAAGATCCAAAAATTTAGGATCTAATAACAACTCAAAGGACAAAAATGAGAAAGCATCTCAACCAATCTATGAGACCCTTAACTTCCCCTTGAGACTAGGAAACCACTTGTGATAAAATGAGGAAGAATCCTAAAGCAACTCACGGGACTCCCAAGTTCCCCTTAAAACTAGGAAACTAATTGTGAGGTGGATTCTCTCACTTAATTTAATCTCCTTTTTAAAAATTAAATGAAAAATACATGAGTAATTCCACTCACTTCAAGTATTAATCATTTTTACAATTTAAATGAAGCATTAATTATTCTTTTTAAACTTTGTCACCTGTAATCAATCAACATTTTAATGATCTTCTCCATGGTGTGAAAAGTAATGAATCCTTGTGTGGAGATCCTCTTGGATCAGAAATCCCCTCATTTTAGTGATGGAGGAGGTCCACCACAAGGGTGGTTTCTTTGGTGACCTCAAGGGATCAAAGTAGCAATTTTGATAGCCAATCCTATCACCCCCTCTCTTGATCACCCAATGATAAGTATATGTGTGTGAAATGGATGAGGTTAATAGGTGTTCGAGTACCTTCCTGGAACAAGAACACATTATAGAATTTATATCATCAATTCTAAGTACAAACCTGCAATTAAAACCTCGTAAGACACTAGACAATGACAATTTTCTATAGCTAGTAAAAAATTGTAGTAGTACAAAAATTTATAACAACATGTATAAGTTTGTAACAACAAAAAATAAAAGTGATAAAAAATTCATCAATTGACAATAGATTAATGTCCAATTGTTCAAACCAATTTCTGATTATGTTTTACCACCATTAGATCAATGTATGCAACAAATTTAAGTGTTATCAAGTGGTTGTATCAAACTTTTGCAACAATAGCAAGTTTACCACTCAATTAGCACAAGTTAGTGTTAGCAAAGTTAGTAGATAGCTCGAGAGATTGAGTATCAATATATGATATGTCATCAGTCAAGTAGCCATTATTTTTCAAAATTTTCCTTATGTTTCCAAAATAAGATTGATTAATAGACTGTAGAAAATTGTAAACATCGATGCCATCAGGAAAATTGTTCAAGAGCACAGAGAAAACAATTTCACATAATCCTATGCAAACTGTATTTACAATGCATGATCTGCAATTCTATATGCAAACTTTAAAAGGCAATAACATAATAAATTGGCACAAGAATAAAATGTTGCACAATACAAAAAATGTAGAGAATGAGAGAGAAAAATACTGGAATTGAGAAGTAAATGACCATATATTGCATTTTCAGCAAGAAGATACCCATTTTATCAAACTGGTCGATTCTTGGTTTACAACAACAACAACAAGAGACTTGCTATTTTTATTTCTATCTGACAAGCATTGTTTCCAATTATTACTCACTGACTTAATTGCCCTTCTAATAGAAATTATGGATCACCTTTTATTACTAGATCAACAAAGAATTTGTATTAATGAACTTCCTGACATAACTAACATGCTAATTATTCCCCCCCGGATGGAGTGCCACGTAGCCCACGAGATGCCACACAACCCACATGCAGGCTGAGTTATTAATATGGTCATCCGCCACCCCGAGCCTCATTCTTGGATGGAGGATGAACTCAAACATGCTCAGGGGATTGAGGGACAAATCCCTCTAACAGGTTTAATGGCGCCCTCAATGTTCCATGGCAAGGGGATGAAGATAGGTACGGGAGGAGGTTGCATGGTCATATGAGCTTCTCGGATAATCCTCCAAGTTGGCCATGGCATGTTTCATTTTGTTTCTTCGCTGCATTGGAGCTTTGATCTGCTCAACTATCTGGCTCTGTACACCCTCATTTTTCATTTTTCTTTGTCCTCCCAATCTGTCATGCTCTGTGAGCAAGGAAAACCCAAGAGAGGTCCCTCTTGGTAGTGTTACGTAGCAAGGCAGAGACACCCTCGTGAATTAGAGAGGGATTCCTTGAAAAATTTGATTCAGAGAAACAAGGAGACGATGATCCAAGTGGATTTCGGTGGCATCCCACCTATTCCAACTGGCGCATTTTGGAAGTTTTCCAGTTTGGCAATTTTTTCCTAGTTTTCGGGTCCCTGACTTCCAGGGCCGTTTTGAGGCCCTAATCAACGTTTTTAGGGCTCACCATAGTTAAGCAATAGATTGAGTTATATTCTGACAACATGAGTATTCCTCGGATAGACCTTTCCAATGGGATATCATGTGCCTAAAATGGAGATCGTATGCAAAAGTTACGACCCCAGGAAGTTGATGTACTAACTTACCCAAACTAGGCCCACATGACTTTTGGCGCTTCATCTCCTAGGGTTAGGTTTTTGGATGTCTATGGTTTTGACATTTGTGTTTATTGTAAAAATTACTTGAGAGCCTCATTGTAATGATCTTCTTGTGAATGAGCGCAACTGTCACATCTCTTCTTGGAGATAAGCCACCACCATTCTAGCAAGCTTGCTTTCCGCTGCATTTTACAGTTTCATCTTATTTCCTTATTAAATAGAAACCTGTTTGACTGTATATCTGTTATTCTGTGTTATGCATATTTTGACAACAATTTGTATTCATTTCATTTTTCTCATAAAATCCGGATTAGTGGTATCAGAGCATTTTTCTCCTTGTCCTTCTTAATGCATGTCCCCAATGAGGTCAGGGTACAAATAATTGGGTCTCGAGCTTGTTTCTATTGAGGACAAAATATCTCACAGGCCTAAACGACCTCTCATGGTGGGAGAAAATAAAGATGATGGGACAAGGGATCCCTTCAAAATGTTGCTTGAGGAATCCCTCATGCAACAGAGGAACAAGATGATGGATAGTTTTGCGCAAATCCTTCAACGACTACCAATAGACGACTCATCTTCCTCAAATGGAGGCGCCACCCCCTTCAAGGTACAAATCAACTTCGATATTCCTATATTTGAAGGTCATATAGACACAGATTCTATAGACAAATGGTTGAATATACTAGAAGAGTATTTCTCTGTCCATAAGTTCTCGAATAGAGAAAATATTACTTTTGCGCTCCTCAAAGTCGTTCCCCATGTCAAGGATTGGTGGGAAACGTTTTGTGAGCAAAAGGAAACAAAGAAAACCTAATTATTTATAGTTGTTGTCACATGGGAGTCCTTCAAGGATGTTATTAAGGAACAATACTACCCTGTTGGAAGTTATGAAAACCTGTACACAAAATGGACCACACTGCGGCAGGAAAGAGACCAAGTAGTGCCCGAGTTCACAAATATCTTCCATACCTTGTGCACCAAGATAGGTATTAAATATTATGAGCAACATCTGGTGCTCAAGTATCACAACGATATGCATAGATACATACATACCAAAATGGAGTTTCTAGACATCTCATCCTTGGGCGTGGCCTATCGATATGCCATCAAAATTGAGTAGAAGCTCAAACAAAAGACGCGGAAATTTGGGCCTGGGAACCCCTCACAACAAAATCTAGGAAAGGTCTGCCCCAACCCGTAGAACAAGGGACAAAGAAAATACGGAAAGCCTCAGGACAACCAGTCTAGGACCCAAGCAAAGAAGGACACCAAAAAGACAAAGAAATATACCAGGAAGTGGTGCGACTTCCATAAGAGCCCCTGGCATAACACTGCTGATTTTCACTCAAAGAAGTCATTGGTGGTTGAGGTGAAAGTCTCTAAATCAGATGTGGGTTCCGACTCTGAGTCAGAACCAAAAAGGGGGAGACAGATCATTGATGCAGAACTCAGTGATACTGTTTCTACCACCAAGCTCCAACCCGATGAAGCAGACGATCCAGAGGAAGGCGAGCAACTTTTTCATTCACGGATGTGGGTGAAGAGTACCCCACTACACTTCATCATTGATAGCAGTAAACAAAAGAACCTCATCTCAGTAGAGGTTTTCAAGTGACTCACCTTGCTGACAATGCTGCACCCACATCCCTACACCATCGGATGGCTCCACCAAGGTAGCGACATTCACGTCAGCCAACAATACCACCTATCATATGACATCAAGCCCTTCAAAGATGAGGTATTGTGTGATTTTTCCTCTCTCCAAGTTTGTAATGTTCTTTTGGGCCAACCATATATATGGAAACATCATTCTATATATGAGTCTAGGCTTCGCAGTGTTATTATTACTTTGAACAAGCAATTGTACAGGATACCCGAGGCAGTACCACCTAGTGCTATTTCCGTGATCTCTACCAAGCAATGCAGGAAGGTCATCTCTCAGACGGGGAAGTTTTTTGTCTTCGTGATTCACTCTCAGAATGAGTGAAATATCACAGCCACATCCAGGGTTTCTGCAACTGACCTCTCCACACACCAGAAGCAAGTGGATAAGGTCGTGGAAGAATACTTGGACATCTTCTCCTCACCTACCGGGGTACCTCTGCACTGTCAGGTCAAGCACCCCATCGATCTAACCCCCGACACACTGCTACCCAATGGGCCATTCTACCTCCACTCTCTGTTAAAGAATGTGGATATCAAGCAATAGATCCAAGAAATTCTCCACAAGGGGCACATCCGTCCCAACCCATCACCTTAGGGAAGCTCAATCGTGTTGGTACAAAAGAAAGATGGAACCTGGTGACTCTACATTGATTACCGGGCCTTGAATAAAATCACATTCAGAAACCGGTGCCTAATTCCCCAAATCGAAAACCTCCATGGTCTCCATTTCATTGAGTGCCCCCATTAGATGAGGAAATTTCTGTTGAATTTGGCCCCAGGTGAGCCACTTGACTTGGTGCAGGAGCTTCCCTACTTTGACAACTTGATAAAGTTAGATACTTTGTTGGTGAGTGCCCTTGACCTATTTGTCCACAATCTGATCACTAGATTCCTATTGTATGCAATTGGGGTTGAGCTTTGTTGGTGTTAGTTGTTCTGTTATCTCTGAGGTGTCCAATAATGGTGGAAAATATGGTCGAAGGAGATCCACGTTGAACACTGGGTGCATTCTAAGGAAAGGAGGAATGTTGAGCTCAAATGCATTATCACCCACAACCTTGGTGATGGTGTACGACCCATAACGGAGTGGGTGAAGCTTCCGATGGGGTCTGGTAAGGTGTTCTTTCTACAAATGAAACCAAACTTTGTCACCCACCTGAAACTTATGTGGCACCTTGTGTAGATCATGATGTTTCTTTTACTTTTCATTGGACTTCTGTAGGATATCCTAAACTTGTTGGTGGATGTGCTGGATCCACTCAATGAACCAGGTGGCTTTGTCAACTTGAGTTGGAGCAGGAGATGAGTCAGTTGATGTGACCACAAGGGGTAGTGCAACATCTATGGGACCCAATGGTTGGAATCCCAACGCCACTTGAAAGGGGTTGTGTCTAGTCGAGCTATGCAGGGCTCGGTTGTAGCTATGATGGACATAGGGAAGACTCTCATTCCATGTGTGAGGGTGCTTGGAATTATACATGTGTAGGATATGCACGATCATTCAATTTACGACCTCGGTTTGGACATCTATCTAGGGGTGGAAGGCTATGGATTTGTTGAGCTTGGTGTCCAACAATGACCAGAGGCCTGACCAGAATGTGTTGAGAAATTAATTGTCCTGATCTGAGACAATGGTTTGTTGGATTCCAAAACGTACCCAAACTCATTCAAAGAAGAGCTTGGGAGGCGACCATAATTTCCATCTTAGAAAAGTGATTGAAAACCACAAAAACACAGTCATTTCCCCTCTTGGTGGATGAGAGGCATGAAAAGTAGTCCATGGAGATGGATTCCCATGGCCTTTCAGGAGTAGGCAGAGGGGTGTGCAAGCCCTGTTTCTTAGTGGCCAGTTTGGCAATAGTACAGGCAGTGAAGGACTTGATATACTTGTTGAGCTCCTATCGAAGTTTCATCCAGTAGAAATGTTCTGCATCATTTCCACTGTCTTTTTGATGCCAAAGTATCTTGCCACCTGACTATAGTGGGCTTCCCAAATCAGCTTCACTCGCTCACTTGATGGAATGCAGATATGGCCCAGATGACCGAACAACCCATCCTGAAGATGGAAATTAACAACAATTGCATTTTCACCCAACATTTGGTAGGTGGTGACAAATTCCAGGTATGTCTCATAGAGTTGGGGACATCGAGAGGTCTCATGGCCGCAAGAGTCTAGCACCATGGTGAGTGTCGTGACTGGTGGTCTACTGAGGCAATCAGTGATAGGGTTGGTGCTTCCTATTTTATAATTGATGTTGAGGTGGAATCACTGCAAGTATGTGGACCACTTCTGATGGTGTTCATTCTGCAATTTACCTTGTGTCTACATGAACTACATTGGCTTATGATCAGTGTGGATGACTGTCTCCTTCCAAAGAATGTAATTTCTCCATTGGAGAGAAGATTTCACAATGGAGTACATTTATTTGTCATAATTGTGGTGCTTGCAGACAACATATGATAGTGTCTCACTATGATAGGCCACAGGGTGGTTGTGCTGAGTGAGAACGATGCCCACAACATAGTCTGAGGCATCTGTCTTGATCTCAAAGGGCTATTGTAAGTCTGGTAGTGAAAGTAATGGGGATAATCACAAGAACTTCTTCAAATCATCGAACGCTTGTTGTTGGGACTGACCCCACACAAATTTGGCCTTGCCACCACCCCTGGTTACTTGGTTGACGCCATATGCAATATGGGAGAATCCCAACACGAACCTGTGGTAGAAATTGGCAAGGCCCAAGAAGCTCCAAAGATCAGTGAGTGTGGTTGGGGCTAGATGATCATGAATGACTTGGATCTTGGCTGGATCCATAGGTACACCATATTTATCAATGATGTAGCCGAGATAATGGACCCTATCCATGCTGAAGGAGAATTTTTCCAAGTTGGTGTATATCTTGTGCTGCCACAGGGTGTGCAGAACCTATTGAATATGTTGCAAGTGTTCTACCCAAGTCTTGTTGTAAATCAGAATTTCATCCAGATACACCACTACAAAATTATTGGTGAATGGTTGCAGGATATCATCCATCATCCTCATGAAAGTGGCTGGAGAATTTTTCAAGCCAAAGGGCATGACCAACCATTCGAAAAGACCTTCCTTTGACTTGAAGGCAGTCTTCCATACATCTGTATATTCTATCGGGACCTGGTGGTAGCCATAATTTACATCAATCTTACTGAAGTACTTGTCCCCAGTGAAATGATCAAGGAGGTCAGTGATTCATGGAATCGGGTATCGGTTTCTGACTGTGATTTTATTCAAGGCCCGATAACCAATGCAGATTCGCCAGGTTCCATATTTCTTTTGTACCAGCACGATTGGGATATTGCAAGGTGATGAGATGGGATAGATGTGCCCCTTGTGGAGCAGTTCTTAGATCTGCCACTTGATATCCTCATTCTATAACAAAGAGTGGTGGTAGACTATCCCATTGGGCAGCAGTGCGCCAAGGGTCAGATCGATGGGGTTCTTAACCTGACAGTGCAGAGGTACCCCGATAGGTGAGGAGAAGATATCTAAGTATGCTTCCACAACCTTATCCACTTGCTTTTGTTGTGTGGAGAGGTCGGACGTAGATACCCTAGATGTGGCTACGATCTTTCACTCATTCTGAGAGATAATCGCGAAGAAGAAAAAACTCCCCATCTAAGAGATGACCTTCATGCATTTCTTTGCATATATCAAGGAAATAACACTAGGTGTGACTGCCTCCAGTATCCTGTACAACTTCTTGTTCAAAGTAATAATAACACTGTGAGGCCTAGACTGATATACAACATGGTGTTTCCATAAATATGGTTGGCCCAAAAGAATATTACAAACTTTGAGAGGGGAAACATCACACAATACCTCGTCTTTGAATGGCTTGATGCCATATGACATGCAACATTGTTGGCTAATGCGGATGCCAGTTCCTTGGTAGAGCCATTTTAATGGTGTAGGGTTGCGAAAGTGGCATTGTCAGTAGGGTGAGTTGCTTGAAAACCTCTATTGAGATGAGGTTCTTTTGGCTACCTCTATCAATAATGAAGTGCAATGGGGTACCCTTCACCCACATATGTGAATGAAAAAGGTGCTCTCCTTCCTCTGGCTGGTCTGGCTCACTAGGCTGGAGCTTGGTGGTAGTAACAATAACACTGGGTTCTGAATCAATGATCTATCTCCCCCTTTCTAGTTATGAATCAGAGTCGAAACCTACATCTGATTCATAGGATTTCACCTCAGCCACCGATGACTTCTTTGAGCGAAAATAAACAATGTTATGCTAGGGGCTCTTATGGAAGTTGCACCACTTCCTGGTATCTTTCTTTGTCTTTCCAGTGTCCTTCTTTTCTTGTGGCCTGGATTGGTTGTCTTGAAGTGGTCTATCTTTTATCTATCCTTTGTTCTGTGGGTTGGGGTCACCCTTTCCTGGATTTTTCTTTGAGGGGTTCCCAGGCCCAAATTGACGTGTCTTTTGTTTGAGCTTATACTCGATTTTGACAACATATCGGTAGGCCACGCCCAAGGATGAGATGTCCAGAAAATCCATTTCAGCATGGATGTATCTATGCAGACCATCGCGATACTTGAGCACCAAATGTAGCTCAGAATATTTGATACCCATCTTGGTGCGCAAGGTATGGAAGATATTTGTGAACTCGAGCACTGCTTGGTCTCTTTCCTGCCGCAGTGTGGTCCATTTTGTATACAAGTCGTCATAAATTCCAACAGGGTAGTATTGTTCCTTAATAGAATCCATGAAGGACTCCCAGGTGACCGTGACTATAAATAATGAGGGTTCCTCTGTTTCCTTCTGCTCACATAAAGTTTCCCACCAATATTTGACATGGGGAACAACTTTGAGGAGCACAAAAGTAATCTTTTCTCTATTCGAGAAGTTATGGACAGAGAAATACTCTTCTAGCAAATTCAACCATTTGTCTACGACATCTGAGTCTATCTGACCTTCAAGTATAGGAATATCAAAGTTTATTTGTACCTTGAAGGGGGTGGCGCCTCTGTTTGAGGAAGATGTGTCGCATGTTGGTAGTCGTTGAAGGATTTGCGCAAAACTATCCATCATCTCATTCCTCTGTTGCATGAGGGATTCCTCGAGAAATATTTTGAAGGGATCTCCTATCTCGTCGTATTTCTTTTCTCCTACCATGAGAGGTATTTTTGGTGTGCAAGATATTTTTTCCTCAAGAGAAACAATCTCGAGATCCAATTCTTTGTGCCCTTATCTTGTTGGGGACATACTTTAAGAACAACAAGGAGAAGACCGCTCTGATGCCACTGATCCAGATTTTATGAGAATAATGAAATGAATACATATTATTATCAAAATATGCTTAACACAAAATAACAGATATACAGTAAAACTGGTTTCTATTCAATAAGGAAATAAGATGAAACTGTAAAATGTAGCGTAAAATAATCTTGCTAGAATGGTGGCGGCTTATCTTTGAGAAGAGATGTGACAGTTGCGCTCATTCTCCAGAAGATCATTAAAATGAGGATCTCAAGGCCTTTTTACAATAAACATGATTTTCAAAAACCCTAGACATCCAAAAACCTAACCCTAGGAGATGAAGCGCCAAAAGTCATGTGGGCCTCGTTTGGGTAAGTTAGTACATCAACTTCCCGGGGTCGTAACTTTTGCATACGATCTCCATTTGAGTCACACGATAGCCCGTTGGAAAGGTCTATTTGAGGAATACACATTTTTTTTTTGGCGAGCCATAAAAACATTGTTTAGGTCCTCAAAACGGCCCCGGAAGTCAGGGACACGAAAACTAGGAAAAAACTGTTGAACTAGAAAACTGCCAAAATGAGCTAGTTGGAATAGGTGGAAGGCAACCAACATCCATTTGAATTATTCTACTAAAAAATCAAATCCTAGAAGCAATTTGACTTCCTATTTTATTCAATCATCAATTTCTTTAATAATTATTCATTTTTTAATGATTCCAAATCTGCAAACACATTTTGCTTTTCCATGAATTGATTGTTGGCACATAAAATCAATCTCTATTGGGGAATTCGAACACCTTGATGGTGAATCATTCCTTGTCCAACATTATCATCTGTGGATATAAATATCACTTATGAGGAGAATTGTATCATCCTATTATGTTATTTTCTAGACTCCTTAGATAGCTTAGTCGTGGCTATCGGAAGTAATACAACCACACTGGCACTAGAGGACGTGTTTTCTTCTCTGTTGTCGGAAGAAATGAGAAGAAATACCATGGAAGGATCGACCAAATATGATTTTGTAATGAGAGGTCAAATGATAGATAGAGATAAAGGAATATTCTCTGGTAGAAATTTTAATTCGAAGGGTAGATCTAAATCCCCATTTTAGTCAATGCGAAGATGCTGGAAATGTGATGAAGTTGGGCATTATAGAAAGGACTGTAAGTTGAAGGAAACAAAAGTCAGTGCTGGATCCGACGAGAAGCAGTCCACTAAGAGAAAGATGACCTCGAACAAGGGAGTTCATATGTACCTGTCGTCGAATAGTACACAGTCGGATCAAGATGTTTGGTTGATCGACTCAAGAGAATCTTATCATATGAAACCACATAAAGAATGATTATGTGAATATGAACAATATAATGGGGGTGATGTGTTCTTGGGGGATGACTCGAAAACCAGAATTTTTGGACAGGGAAGAGTCTGACTGACACTATAGGATGGGAGGAAAAGAGCCCTTCTAGGTGTGTTACACATTCCTGGTTTGGAAATAAACATGATATCTGTCAGCAATATGAGTGATGCAGGTGTGCATACTATGTTTAAGAAGGATTCATGCAAGATGGTCAAAGGTGCAATGGTATCAATGAGAGGAGTTTGGATTGGTACCCTGTACAAGTTGTTAGGGAATGTCAACTCGACTGGATGAAACAACAACGTTGCTCCTGAAATTGACTCCACTGTGACTCGACTTGAATCGACTCTATGTCAGCACAACTTGAATTGAATCGAGCTAAGTCGGTTCAAATTGACTCTACAAGACATGATGAAATCATGTCAACTAGGCTATGGCATGAGAGAATGGGACACATTAGAGAAAAAGGACTTTGAGCTATAAAAATAAAAGGTATGCTCAAAGGTTTTCCTGAATTTGGTTTAGAAGTAGACTTTTGTGAACATTTTATATATGGGAAACAAAGTCGGGTGAGATTCCCACCTGGAATGACAAGGGCAAATGGGACTCTAGAACTGGTGCATAGTGACGTGTTTTGCCTGGTTAAAGTTCCTTCACTTGGTGGATCCCTTTATTATGTCTCCTTCATAGATGATTTTTCCAGGAAGACATGGATATATTTCCTGAGGAAGAAATAAGAGGGTTTTGAAAGATTTAAGTAGTTTAAAGCTCTTGTAGAATACCAGACAAATAAGGGGATTAAAGTGTTGAGAACTGACAATGGTGATTAATTCTATGGAAAAGAATTTGATTAGTTATGTAAGAAGTGTGGAATAACATGCAAAAATACCACACCATATACCCCACAACAAAATGGAATTGTCGAAGGAATGAATAGAACATTAGATCATTCTCAGTGGTGTTGGGCTCGCATAAGAATTTTGGGCGGAGGCAGTCAATACTGCAATATATATGTTGAATATGTCTCCTTCATCGATGCTAGTTGACATGACTCCAATTGAGGTATGTTCAGGTAAGAATACTTCCATGGAACATCTCAAAGTGTTTGGTTGTGATGCATTTATGTGCATGTTCCCAAGGAAAACAGGAGCAAGCTGGACAAGAAGGAAGTGAAATGTATTTTCATTGGATACAAAGAAGGGATGAAAGGATATAAGATTTGGGATCTTGCATCAAGGATAACAATGTACAATCAAGATGTCGTCTTCAGAGAAGTCAGAGGTAAGTTTGAGCCTAAGGAAGTTGTTCAGACTGAGAATAATCCTGATATGATGCGGTTTGAACTAAGGAATGAAGAAGATGATTCAAATGAGTCGACTAAATCTGGGGAAGAGGTGGAATAATTGACTCTGGTGATCAGGAGTTCAAAAAGAGAAATAAAACCAGTGAAAAGGTATATTCTTCCTTACTTTTGTTCTGAATTCATGTTAACTGGCATCGACGATGAGCCCAAGTCGGTCGGTGAGGTAGTCATATTGACAGAGGGTAAACTCTGGAAGGATGCCATGGTCAAAGAGATGGAATCCTTGTACAATAATGAGACATGGGATTTATTCAAGTTACCTAGTGGAAGAAATCCCGTCAGTATCAAGTGGGTATTCAAAAAGAATAGGAATGTCGTAGGACAAGTCGATAAGTTCAAAGCTCGATTGGTAGAGAAAGGATATTCCCCAGTAGAGGGAGTAATCTTCAGTGAGATTTTTTCCCCTATTGAAAAACTAACTTCCACTAGAGCACTAATGTCTCTGGCTGCAACATTCAATGTACAGATAAAACATATGTATGTGAAGAAAATGTTCCTACATGGGGACCTGGAAGAAGAAATCTACATGGAACAACCTGAAGGATTTGTAGTAAAGGGAAATCAAGAGTTGGTGTGCAAACTCAAAAGATCCCTTTATTGTCTAAAACAATCACCAAGGATGTGGTACCAGAATTTTGACACGTACATCCTTAGTTTGAGATTTGTGAGAAGCAAAGTTGATCACTTTATATATTCCAAGGAAGAAGGTGGTCATTTCATATATGTAGCTTTGTATGTCGATGACATGTTGTTGATTGGAAACAACATGGAATCAGTAAAGGAGGTGAAGAAGTATTTATCCTCCAAGTTCGACATGACTCAATGCAGCTAACTTCATTTTGGGAATGGATATTAAGAGAGATCGAGATGCTAGAAAGATATGGTTGAATCAAATGAAGTATATTGAAATAGTTTTGAAATGATTCAATAAGAAGGATTGCAAACCGATGAAGGTGTCAATTCCTGTGGGAGAAAGGATTATTGTTGAACATTTTCCAAAGAAACAGGAAAAAATAGAGGACATGGCACATGTTCCCTATGCAAGTGTGGTTGGTAGTCTAATGTATGTGATGGTATACACTCAACCAAACATTTCCCATGCGGTGGGAGTTTTGAGTAGGTACATGTCGACACCTGGAAAGGAGCACTAGACAACTGTCAAAAGAGTATTCAGGCATTTTTGTGGCACAAAGGACTATTATATATGCTACCAAGGAAAACCCAGAGGTGACAGTGGTAAATTAGATGTACATGGCTTTGTCAATGCCGACTGAGCTAGATATCTAGATCGACGGAGGTCAACCAATGGATATGTCTTCAAGATGTTCGGTGGAGAAATAATTTGGATGAGTAAGTGATAGGAGGTCATAGCCTTGTGGACAAAAGAATTTGAATACATGGTGGCCACTCATGGAAGCAAAGAAGCAGTATGTCTTCAAAGGTTGTGTTCAGGAATAGGGTTTGAGCAGAGAGCTATGAAGTTAATTTGCGATAGTCAAAGGGAAATATTTATAGAAAAGAACCCTTCTTATCATTCAAATACTAAGCACATTGATGTACAATACCATTTCATAAGAGACATGGGGGAAAGTAACAAGGTGATATTAGAGAAGGTAGACACATTGGAAAACATAGCAGACTCGTTGAGCAAGTTTGTGAATGTTGTGAAGTTCTCTTGGTGTAGAGAGGCAATGGGCATTGCTACCCTGGGTCTGTGAATGAAAGTTCAGGAATATCCTGTTTTAGCAAAGAAGAAAACAAGTGGGAGAATGTTGGGTTGTTATATTCTTTGCAGTGAAAGTTGAGTCGAGGTGAATTGACTGACGGTAGAAGTCGAGGTAGATCGACAGTATCGACATCAAGTCGAAGTCGAGGTGGATCAACAACAAGTCAAAATCAAGGTTGATCAACAACAAGTCGAAGGTCGAGGAAGTCGACTAGGTAAATTTGAAGTCAAAGATATCAATGGCAAGTCAACCAACAAGAGGTCGAAGAGTGGGCATGAGATGACTGACTAGAGACTGAATGAAGGTCGACTAGTAAACCCAACTTGGAGTCGACTGTAACAAAATCCCAAAATTTGCGGGATTTGTAGCCAATGATATGCATGGATTTGTAACCATTTTTTGGCGCCAATATTGATGGTTTTTCCTATTGTAAATCTTATAAAGAGGCATGTTGTAAGGTCGTAAAGGCTAATGCAAAATATGTTATTGCATGTGTAAATCATAGGTTGTTGGTCATGCATATGTAAGTTGAATTGGTTGTAGGGTTGTTCTTACCTGTGCAAGAGGGTATGATGTCGATTTTGTCTTAGGTGTGGACCAAGGTTAGACATGCAACCTTTTATTCTAAATGAATAATACAAAAAAAGAGAAGAATTCTTAAAGGAATGTTGGTTTTACCATTTAAGGGTTTCCAGGGTAAAATCTCGGTGTATCGTGTGATTTCTTGTGTCATTTGTTTTCTTGATTAAATTCTTCTTCTGTTCTTCCAGGATTAGTGTGGAAGTGCCTTGCATTTCATGACATCTTATTCTTTTTAGATCCTTCTAACTACATAATAAATTTAAAATTAAAATAAACCTATAACAGTTTAAAATAATAATAATAATATTTTTATTATTATTTTAATATATTTATTTTTTATTTTAAAAAAACTTATAACTACTAAAAATGATATTAATATTAAAAAAAAAAAAATTATCATGAAAATATCAAAACCAACCTAGATCCATTTAACTCTAGATCTATCAAGAGGATCAAATCTATGGAGGTGCACACTTTTAACCTTTCCCCAAGTTTTTTACTCTAAAAAAGGTTTGCACCTCCAAAAATTTGATCCCTCTCATATCTAGGGTGATTATTATATATGTGTGTGTGTGTGTGGATCCTACATAATTTATTATTATTTTTTTAATTTTTTATTATTATTTTAATGTTTATTTTTATTTTGATGAGTTATGTTACATGAACATCTCTCCCATACCATGTAAAATGGAATCAAAATTATAATTGCATCCACTTCCCATGTACATTAAATGTTTATTTTCATTTAACAAGGGAAACAAAGCTGCTTATATAGCCTCCTAATAGTGATTATATGTATTTATGCCTCCTAACAATGCTTATATGAAGTTAAAAACCTCTTTATAATAGTATGAAAATATAAACAATGTTTTAAAAAGTGGAATGATAAGTCTACCGACGCTCTTGGAAAAGTACTTGTCGGAGCAGCTTAGCCAAATGAAAGTTCTTATGAACAACAACTCTCCCTTTCAGGGATGTTTGTCCTATGAAAAAAAGTCCCTTGTGTTAGGGTTCCAACTTCCCACTCATAAGTTGTTAGGGTTCCCACTCATACATTGTTAAAGTGTTGCGCTATATTTAGTGGTTAACTTTCATTCCAATTTTTTTCCCAAATTCTATATGGTACAACAAAGCCATGGATTTGGCGTGATCATAGGTGCTTTGTCCATTTTTTAATTAGAGGTGATGAAGTCAGCATGGAGAGCCCTATATTGGACCATGACATGGCATTCTCCCATGACCATATTCAACAGTATGGTTGTCAATCCCAACCATGGTTTGGTTCCCATTCTGACTTGTAGTTGTCTCTTGTTGTGTCAAGTGGATAGGGGGCAACCACATTCTTTTCCATAGATGAAGGGAACATATCGAGGAGCTCACCCCCCATTAACTCTAATTGGATCCATACATCCATAACTTTGGGTTTTATATGTACATGTGATGTGAGTATTTTTTACTAAATAAAATGAAAACCGACAATCACATCCAACATTTAATATAAGCATGACAGACCTCTTAAAAAGGGTTTTAACATTAGTGAACAATATAATTGTCACTTTGAGGAAATATGAGTTTGCTCATGATTTGGCTCACAAAATAATAATATAAATGAAAAAAAGGACCTACACTATAAGAGATTAATCGTATGACTCTTTCTTCTGGTTTCTCTCGTACCCTGAAGCTATTAAAATCATCACTACATTGTATGTAGAGGTAGTAGAAAAATGTAGCGACATCTAGTTGGACATGGAGGTTGATTCACATGATTCATCTCTATTAGGTAATGATGATAGGTAATGACGATGGTTGCAGGTGGCACACAAAATATTATTTTTTCTATTAATTGCAAATTTCAAACAACGTGAAGCTGGCAATAAGAGATCAAACTTATTTGCGAATGAAATGTTAGAAAATTATGTTTTTTTATTATATCAAAAAATAAAATTTTCCCTTTCCTATGTTGAACATTATTTTTGGCCCAAAATTTTCAAGTCAATGCTAAACTAATTAAAAGTCAAGGGAAAATCAAATATAATATACTGCGGGAGGCGGTGTAATAAAGCTTCCAAAATTATGGCATAAAGTACTCAAAGTTGGGAGAACCTTTCTTTCTCACTTGATTTTCTTTAATCACTAGAAATAAAGAGATTCCCCTACAGAATGATGTGGTTTAAATGTGATATCCAAAGAGTTAAAATGTCGTAATAAGGAAGCAAAGAAAAAAACACATTTCATTACGTAATGCACTAAGGCATCATTTCTATTTTTAGATTTTTTTCGTGGGAGAGAATATATCAAACTCCAAATACAAACTTATTTCATACTTTGTTTTTAAAGTCAGTTATAATACTTTTCATAATTAGTATTTTAAACAAGTGTTGTGTGGTAGCGTAGTCCTTGCTGGGTTGAGTTGAGAATAAATTCACAGAGATGGGAAAAAGTAGCGGAGGCAGATGGAAACTGCAACAGAGATATGTAAAACATCATGAAGCACAGATGGTATCCATGCAGTAAATGGCACGTGGCCTCTAGAGTCCCATTTATTTTTTGAAAATATATAATCTATTTTTCTATGTTGAAAATTTCTGTCTATTTTGTCTCTATATGTGGCAGGACAAAAAAAGTTATATTCAAATTAAATAAACACAATTTCTTGACATTTAGCACAGTGGAAGATAAAAATATATGAGGACATAAATATAAAAGGAGATAAAAAATAGTTTAAATTGAAATATATCAAAAAATAATATTGTTTGTTACATATTCCTGGAAATTTAAATGCATTTGTCATATAGACTGGGATTGGGGCTCCCACAGACCATAAGCATAGTGGAAGATAAAAATTTATGAGAACATAAATATAAAAGGAGAAAAAAAACAATTTTATTTGAAATATATCAAAAAATAATATTGTTTGTTACATATTCCTGGAAATTTAAATGCGTTTGTCATATAGACTGGGATTGGGGCTCTTGCGGACCATAAAATAAATATGTACAAGAAATAGGAATGTGGAAAGAAGAAGTGGGTGACGGTAGAGTGTAATACCTGAAAAGAATAAATTGAAAGGTATCAGTCTTTGGCTAGAAATTTATATTTTAAAAAGTGGAATAACTGGGTTGATAAACAAAGCAGGATGTGATCAATATAGACTTACAGTGATGGTACATATCACCCCTTTTTCTATTTTCTTGTTGATGCCTTTTTATTGATGTCGTTGATGGATATTGGAATCATGGCAACTGTCTGTTGCCTTTCGTCGACGACTTGCTTCAATTCCCTTTCGAGCCATTCTTCAATGTAGCTTCTCATTGGGGCGACGTTGATCTCATTCCGAATTTTTATGTTGAAAAGTTCCTTTTCTAATTCGCTAAAGTTTATAGAAAGATTACGCAGAGCTTGATCAATTTCCTCATTCTGTACCGAATAGTCCACTAGCCACTTGTCGGTGTCATCTTCACCATATTCAAGGATGTTGTAAAACTTTTCCAAAGACAACGCCTTAAAAATATCAACCTGTTTATTGAAGGCTTTCATAGTTAAGGGAAAGGAGTTAATGATTAAGTTGGGGTCTTGGAAATCGTTGGTCCTTACGACTAAGTCTATTCTGGTCAGCTTTGCGAATAATTTTTCTTTCTTTGATATGGCTTGTTCACATAACTGGACAATGAGATGCAGGTTCTTCACTTTTTCTTTCCAGCATGCATCTAATTGAGTGATCTAGTTTTTGGATGGGAGATCTTGTTTTCTTCTTCTCGTTTCTGTCATTTTGTTGACAATGGTGCCAAAAGGAAGGACCATGTCTAAATAGAAATGTTCTTCATCTTTTAAATCCACCTTCAAATTTTTGAGCAAATTATGTGCCCTTGTTCCAAGGGAAGTCATGGTTTGTGATGTTTCCCACGCCTCAGTAATCAGTTCCATTCTTTTCTTGATATTATTCTCCTTTTATCTTGGCTGGAGGATCCTTTTATCTTGGCTTCATGGGTGGCAGGCATGGCTATTGCCAAAGGATTGGCAAGCAATGGCATAGGAATCAAAGCTTCTTCCAATTCCTTGACCTGGTCCTT
>JZKD02S1610473.1:1162061-1182623 GCA_000966675.3 Picea glauca
CTTCTTTTGTAAATCATTTATGTCCCTACGCATTTCTTCACCTTCATCAAGAGTCCAAGTAGGATTGTTTGGAGGCTTATTTGGTGTAGAATTTCCCTTTTTGGGTGGCATGTTGTCCAGGTATCACTTTTGAACCTTGATTTTGAGGTGGTTTTGCTAGACAATCTTTCTTCTATTGTATCTCCAAAGTTTCGGCCGTTCTGGGTATGAAAATTTATTTTTTGTATTTCTCTTATATTTCTTCTCTGCAATTCCACAGGTCTGATCAAAATAGGATGTGCCAAGTGGAATTTACGGTAACTTCCCCACAACTTGTTGATTTTTGGCCTTTTCAGGATATCTCACTTGTATAGCGTGCCCCACACAAAATAATTGATATAAAATTCTGAAACTCATACCATAAATACTACAGAATGTCCTATCCAATGAAACCAGTTTGACTCAATTTGCATACTCTAGGAAGAAGTTATGATTGTTTTACCTGGAACACCTTCTTGAGACTAGTCAATAGGACTAGTCAGATACCCTATCTTCCACAGGGTGTATCTACAAATGTAATATGACCCAGAAGTTCAACTTTTTACCACAGATACCTTACTAAATTCTATGAATAGCCTTTGAAGTTCAAGTTCTGAAACATTACAGAACAAATTTTATAGCGAACATTCCGCAATGACTTAGTTCAGGATGATTCCAGAACCCTATATTGCACAGGATGTATCTCCAAAAGTATAAGGCCTCAGGAGATGAAATGTTAACCCAATGTACCTTGCTTTGTCTACTAAATACACTCCAAGACGTTCCTTTGGAAACATTGTAGAAAAAAAGTTATAACGAAAATTCCAAGGTGTCCCAGATGTAGCAGCGAAACCCCGAGACCTTGAGCTCTGATACCATATGTTAAGAACCAAATATCAATATAGCATAGGAAAAGTTCAGAATAAGTACTCAACGCCTTGAAAAAGAGATAAATTTAGATAATAATCCTCTTCAAGGGGGCAAACTCCTTATGCCCACATAAATGTACAATTACAAGATGATTCAAAATGAAAATGTCTTCTTGGTATATATAGAAGACTAGGAGGTATAATTACAACTAATGGCCTAAAGCCGACATAAATAAAATAACATGAATAATATAATATGACCCAATTAAGGAGTAATGAGCCACTA
This sequence comes from Picea glauca, assembly GCA_000966675.3. Lineage (NCBI taxonomy): Eukaryota > Viridiplantae > Streptophyta > Pinopsida > Pinales > Pinaceae > Picea > Picea glauca. The sequence goes on from JZKD02S1610473.1 coordinate 1,163,235, forward strand.
TTTAGGGCTTAACAGATGGTAACAATCTTGTCCAAATCATTCCATGTTTTAAGAAGAATATTGCAAAGGTATACTAAGTTTAGGATTCCTATATATGAAAATGAAGAAGTTTTCTTGTTGTTCTCTGTTAAGGCCTCAAATAACCCAAAGTCCTTAAACTTGGGTAAGAATCATCATTAAGTTTTACCTTTCTTCACATTATTTTCAGTCTTGGATGAGTAATTGGATGTTTTTGGGGTTATGACTTATGAATTGCATGGATGTTTGGTTGAAAATACTAATGGATTGATTTTTCCTTTGTGATTTTGGATGTGGCATTTTGTCACTTTTCATCAGCCTCATGATGTGCTTAGTCTCATTTTATGATATCTTTCTTGCTTCTTTATGGTGATTCCAATCTAATGACTTTTGCATAACTGATTTTAATCTCATTTTTATTTCATATTCTTTCTCTTGCATAAGAATGACAATGGCCTTGTTGTGCCCTTGATTGATTATGTGATCTCATGGTTTAATATGAGTTGTATCATCATTTTCCACCTCATATGCATTGATGCCTTGTTTTCCTGACTCAAATACCCTTTCTCTACTTGTAGACCAAAATCCCCTTAAGTTCCTCCTCATAAATTCTTAAAAACCCCCATTTTCCAAGATATGCATGCCTTATCAGTTATTCAACATGCATACATACATTAGTTTCTCTTCATCAAAGAGAATATGCATTTATTTGGCTCAAAAAAATATAAAATTGTGAAATTTTGGGCGGGGTGTATGGGTTCCTTCAACTCTTGACTCCCTATTTCCCATGGATAACTACTCGAACCACTTATTTGGAGTATAAAGTGAATCCAAGGGGTGGAAGAGAGGAATTCATCCCATATAGCATCATTATGCTAGAAAATTGCCAAGTTTGCAAGCCCCTATTCCCAAGTCTTTGAGATTCCCTCTGTAGATATAGAAACTCATGTTTCCATTCATCATTGTTATTCTATATTGTCAGTGAGAGACTCCTTCTCTCTCTTGAACCTACTGTGAGAAAGGAAAGTTAGGAGGATTGAGTTATTCTTCTAAAGGCTTGGGTAGAGGAATCCATAAGTTGGTTTCAGAGCAGTGTCGACAACAACTTTAGGCGAATTCTAGACTTGTAACTTGTTGTTTATATCTATAATAGAACTCTCTTTCCCATACTTATTTTTTGTTGGCGATTCATTTTTGCAATCTTTATATGCATTCTATGATGTGGAAACTAACGTACTAATCATCCTTGATGTTTGAATTTCAATATTTAGTTATGATAACTACCTCCTATGTAGCCTAGTTCTTTTGTGAGTGCAAGTTGATATAGGAAGTCTTGGAGTGAAAGATTTGGAGAATGGAATTTTGAAAGGGATCTACATCGAACTATGGAAATCATATAGGCGATCCTTCCTCTTGTAGGTAGTTAGTTAGTTATTCCTTATATTCTATTGTCATTTAAAGATTGTTCTATTCGGGTTAATCGTTCTATTTTGGATATAACTCAATTCATAGGAGTACATTATCCATAAATAGAATTGGCATCTCAACTAGGGAGACTCTCCTTTCAGTTAGTTTAGGGGTGCTTGTTTTTGTTTTATTTTGTTTTCTTGATTTCTTTATGTTTCTACTGTTGTAGTCAATATTTTAGAACCTTTACCTTTATTCTCAGGCTTTGAACTCAATATTTTTCGAGAATTTTCATAGAATTCTGGGTTGTAAATGATGTTCTCTTAAGAGACAAAAGTGTACATATGCTACGTATAGAAAGGAAAAGCATGTATATATGCACCTTCCTTTGAAGACAAGTGTGTATCTGTCTTGTAAGGTAGTTTTTCTTGTTGTTTGTTTGATCAAAGTCCTATTTTAAGTTTGTGGGGGCTCTTATAGACTCTCCTATTCTTTGTAAGTATCTTAACAGTTTCAGAAAGTTGTATGTGTTTATAAAATTAAAAGAAAAATAAAATTTTCTTAGTGCTTCTTTAGTTTTCATGCCTTTGTTAATTTAATTTATGGTAGAAGGCATTCTTTCAAGTCCTTTGATTTATGGATTTCTCTTGTTGTTTGTCTTATAGTATGAAGGTTTTGATTAAGAGATTGGTTGTCTTTCTCCCATGCATTTCAACTTTTAAATAAAAAAGTGAAATTGCATTCATTTTTCAAGTTTTTTCTTTGTGTGCCTAGTTGCACAAAAAAAAAAGGTTTGTTTGTTAGATCAGTTTTATTCCCTCAGTTCTTGTCAGCCTTGTATAACTGAAAAGTAAAAAGGAAAAAGGGAAAAGGGAACAAATGTCTTATTTGTAACATACTTCTTTTCTTCTTGCATTTGCATAAAATTCGGTTGCACTTTTAGTCGTTTAGGGTTTATTTGCCTTTATCAGTAGTAGTGTTCATTTTTTAAAAGAGAAAACAAAGTTGTGCATTTTTCAAAAGTTTCATTGCATATTTCCCTGAAAAGAAAGAATTGCATTTCATATGGGAAAAGAAAAGAGTTGCATTGAAAATATTCAAAAAACTTGAATTTGAAGTGTTCGTAAAATGCTCATTTTCTTTTGAAGGATAAGATTTGTTTTAAAAACAACAATGTTCTTATAGTGTTTCATTTTCTAGAAGAGTAAAAAAAATTATTGGTTTCACAAGCATTCCTATTGAATAAAAAATACTAATAAAATAAGTTCTAAAACTAAATTTGTAAGGCCTTCCTATTTCAGGGCCTCAAAAGAATAGATATGTTCTAATCGCCTACTGAAATGACTGCAATTTAGTTTATAATTTTTATTTATGTAAGGAATAAACTAAATAAATTGGTAAATAGACAACATAATAAATTAGACAGCAAAATAACAACAACATAATGATAACAAACCAACTAATAAAATACATACCTCGACCTGTTTGTTTTTGCTCTTGCCCAACTGCCAAAATTGGATATTTACCTCTCAACCAACTAGGAACAGTCTCTCCAGCTCCCTAGCTCCAGGAAGCCTTGCGATTTTGTGGCCCTCGAGCCTAAAGTTCCCAACAAGTGCCCCTATAAAAGCTCCCCAAAACAATCTGGTCTTCCAATTTCCTCCTTGTTCCCTCTCTATTTCATAATTTCTTCCTTGCCTTCTTCTTCCCCCAATTTTTCCCAAAACCAAAGACCCCTCTCCAAGTCCTCTCCCCTCTTCCTTATCCTCCTCTCTTGAATCCCTCTCCCTCATTCAATTTCCCAATTGCCTTATTCCCTCATTAATTTTCCAACAGCCTTATGCCCCCATTAATTACTTGACCTACATTTTTATTAATAAAATAATAAAAGACTCATTGAATTTATTTTAATAATTAATTAAATTTAAATTAACAACTATGATGAATAAATAATCAAATTGGGTTGTTACATACACCCACCCTTCAAGAAAATTTGTCACAAAGTTAGAGTAATTTACAATACAAGGGTAATGACATATGATTCATACATCCACATCAAATAAACAACATCATCCATTTAAAAAACTTATACACACTAGTGTACATGTGCAAGGCATGCATGTGTAGCTAACACGTAGAGGATTCACACATGTACTAATGATAATAATTATCACACCCAAAGTAATTCTTGTATGCGTCCAATCCAATAAAAAAGACCATTCATTTCATAAAACATAGTAAACCATTTAAAATGTTCACAAAATACCTCAATTATAATAATTTAGCACAAGAAACATTCACTTAGATAATTGTAGTCCATTTAAGCAATTATAAATATACATATATACATATTTTTCAAAAAGAGGAAATCAAGAAATTATACTATAAGACGAAATCTCCACACACTCTCAACTACTTCTAGTCATCATTCCTCCGTAATCTACTTCCATCTTCCATACCTATCCTTCCTCTGTTGTCCTATCTTGGAGCGTCAACTATATTGACCTAACTCCAAATAGAACCCGTAAGAGGAAGTGTCAAATCTCTTGACCAAGCTTCCCCAGCAGGCAACTGGAAGTCATAATCACACGTCTAGGGGAGTGTGAGCTAACACTATCCTCCCATGACTCCAGGTTTCATAGGATACACGGTGGGAAATTCCTCCACCCCTCCTAATAGCACTAGGGTCAACACCCTACCATGGACCATACAGTGGCACTATGTTGTTGGGAACTTAGTCATCGTATATTCAGTTTTAGGTAGTCTCGCCACCTGAAAAACCTGCACTTGTCCACATATCATAGCAATACATTTGAACCAACATAATTTCACATACAATGATTCATACCATATTGTTTCTCGATCAATGTTCATGACATCAACCATTTTATTATCATTATCCTTTGTCTATTTATTATCCCATTGACCTACAGATTAGTTTCTAACAAAAAATTCATACATATCCGTGCATTATCATCATGTAAATGCATTTAATCATATCCTCAATTCGGTATCAATGTACCAACAACTTTAAATGTCAAAATTTTCAAGTTAGAAATACATTGCATAATATCCATCATAATTCAAATAACGATAAACATTCATATAATTGACATTCACATAGGTCCATATGTCTTAAAATTTCAAGTGTATCATTAATAGTTTCACAGTTAATAGAAAATAAAATATGATTAGGCCTTAAGTAATTCTATCTATCTAAGTCAAAAGCTGGCATTACATACACCCAACCTTCGGAAAACATATTCCCGAGGTGGTCAAAAAAGTGAGGGATGATCTCGTCGTAAGGTCTCTTCATCCTCCCAAGTAGAATATCCTAGGCTATACTTGTCCCACTAGACCTTAACTTAGTCTACCAGACGATTCTTGAGATGCCGGACCCTGCGGTCCAATATGCATAATGGTTTGACCATGAGGGTTCCGACGTCCAATACTTGCAATTCATTCCAATTCATTTTATGAGATTCTTCAACAACATAATGGAGTAGAACATATACATGACGATAGAAAACTGGTCCAATTCTCTCTTGGATTTTGAACGGTCCTATAAATCGAGGTGACAACTTTTTCCCATTCCCAAACCGAATCATACTCTTATTAGGCCTGATACGAATGAAAACTTGAACTACCACTTTAAAACTTCGCTCAGTCCTATGTGCATCAACATAACTTTTATGTCTATCATGTGCTTCCTTTAGTCGCTTCCTAATCTGAATCAGTTGTTCCTCCATCACTTGAATTAATTATGGCCCAAATGTCACTCAGTCTTCTAGCCTTTCCCAACTCAACGGTGTCCTGCATGGCCTTCCATACAAAGATTCATAGGGCGAGATTCCAATGGAGCTATGAAAAATGTTATTGTAGGTGGACTCTACCAAAGGTAGGTACTTCTCCCAATGGGTTTGATTATCCATAGCATACATCCTAAGCATGTCTTTCATAACCTGATTTACTCTCTCAATTTTCCCATTTGTTTTAGGATGATATGTTGTGCTTAAGTTCAACTGATTTCCCAATGCTGACTAAAAACTTGTCCAAAACCAAGATGTGAATCAGGAGTCCCTATCTGAAATGATCTTCTTGGGTAACCCATGCAAATGGATGACCTCACTTATAAACATGCATGCCACATCAGTGACATCATAAGTGTCTCTAACTGGAATAAAATGAGCACTCTTGGTCAAATTATCAACTATCACAAGAATGGCATTGTGTCTGTGCGATGTGAGTGGCAATCCCACAACAAAATCCATAGAAATGAATTCCAACTTGGACATAGTTACATCATGTGGCTGTAGGAGACCTGTCGAGTGGTGGTTGTCAGGCTTCACTTGTTGACACTCTAGTAAATTGGAGAAAAAATGGACTACATCACACTTCATGCCTACCCAGAAGAAAAATTTCTTCATTTCTGCATACATTTTCTTCACACCCGGATGTGCACAATAAAGTGCTCTATGGGATTCCTTGAGTATGATGCTTCGAATATCCCCACCTTCGGGGATATACACCCTTCCCTGATATCTTAACAATCCACATGCTTCAAGGATATATCCTCCATACCTGGGTTCTAACTGCCTCCTACTATGGAGGGTTGAAGTAACCTTTAAATACCAACTATCTACAAGGAGTTACCCCAACACTTGCTCCCTCAAATTAACTTTTAAGGGTACTAAGGAGAAGACACGTGGTCTCCTGCTCAGGGAGTTCACAACCAAATTCTCCTTTCCCTTGATGTACAAAATTCCAAAATCATACTCACTCATAAACTCACTCCATCTCCTCTACCTGGCATTGAGATACCTTTGAGTGAAGAGATGATTTAAGCTTTCATGGTTTGTTTTGAGCTCAAAGCTTTGCAACACTAGATAGTTCCTCCAAAGTTTTAGAGCTAGCATTAGCTGCCAACTCTAAATCATGATTAGCATAAATCTCCTCATTTTGCTTCAACTTTCTTGATTCATATGCTATCACTCCCCCATCCTACATTAGAACTTTCCCCAATCCTTTATTTGAGGCATCCGTGCATAATGTGAAGTATTTTTCCATATCCGAAACTCTTAGAATTGGTACACTGGTTAGTAACCTCTTAAGCTCAATGAATGCAGTATCACATTCCTTTGTCCATTCATACCTGACCCCCTTACGCTGCAAGGTGGTGATGGGTTTCGTTATCTTAGAGAACCCTTACACAAACCTCTGATAATAACCAACTAGCCCCATGAAGCTTTTTACCTCATGATCATTTTTCGACACTGGCCATTCCATAATGGCCTTTACATTTTCTGGGTCCACAGATATTCCTTCACCAAAAATGATATGACCTGGGTAGTGAATCTCTTTCTGGAAGAAAGAAAACTTTGACAACTTTCCATACAATTTGTTCTCTCTAAGGCACGACCACACCACTCGCAAGTATTCCTCATGTTCTCTTTCGTTCTTGGATTAGATGAGGATATCATCTAGAAAGACTTGTACAAAGTGGTCTAAGTACTTTCTAAATACACAATTCATGAGGCTCATGAATACTGCTAGCACATTGGTAAAAACAAAAGGTACTACAACGAAATCGTAATGCCCAAACCGAGTTCGAAAGGAATTTTTAGGAATATCTCCTTTATTAATCCTTAATTGGTGATACCCTGATTGTAGGTCAATTTTTGAGAAAACTATTGCTCCTTTCATCCGATCAAAGAGGTCATCTATTCATGGAATTGGGTACCTATTTTTCACTGTAGCATGTTTCAAGTCCCTGTAATCTATACATAGTCGTAAGGAACCATCCTTCTTCTTGAAAAAAATTGCTGGTGCACCCCAAGGTGAGACACTAGGCCTTATTATCTCTAAGTCAAGTAGTTCCTTCAACTGCATCTGCAACTCACAAAGTTTTGGCGTTTTCATCCTATACAATGTCTTGGAAATTGGCTCCACACTAGGTTTTAGCTCAATGGTAAAATCAAGCTCCCTCTCAGGAGGTAACCCTGGCAACTCTTTTGAAAAAACATCCTTAAACTCTGACAATACTAGATACTGATCCAAGGAGGGTCCTTTCCCTTCATTGACTGCTTCCACTACATAAAATCGACAACCTTGCCTCATGAAACATTTAACCTTAATGGTCGAGATAAATAATAGAGACACCTTCCTCCGTACACCGTGGATTTCTACTAACCTTCCTTCATCATCAACAAAAAGCACCCTTTTCACGAAACAATATACCATAGATCGATGGGATTCTAACCAGTCCATTCCAATGATTAGGTCATACATCCCTAGAGCAATGACGTACACCTTCAACCTAGTAGTACACACTCCCAGGTCTATTAGTCAGTCATCGATGCTAGGTACTACCACTTTTTTTCCCCCCAAATCCATCTTGACTTTTTAAATTCATCGTGCTCGTAGGATGCCAACCCACACTTTTCTAATGCATGAGGTGAAATGAAACTATATGTAGCACCATAATCAAATAAAATCTTAACATTGACATGATTTAGTGTACCTGATGACTCCAACACAGTGGATTGATTCTCTTACTACGGTTATCAACCGCTGCAAAAATCCTGTGGCTACTACTCATTGTTCCCATCGGGGCCTTTCCTTCTCTATGCAAAAAGATTGCTTGTGACTCTGGACAATCACGCTGGCAATGAGGTCCTCCGCACCCCAAACAAGTAAACTAGGGTGGAACCTGGGTGCTTCCATGTGAAGTACTCTGAAATGAGTTCCTTCCCCTAGAGCCCTTGCCCCTACTTGCTACTCCCTGAGAAGGTATTGGACCTTCTTGTGTCATTGGCGATGAGTGGGATGTTTCACTCGCTTCCATTGAAATACCTATTGTAATTTCTCTAGGTGATACTCTATTTCCATAAGGAGGTGGCCTAGAGCTTCCTCCCCTAGAGAAGGTCCTAGGGGAATTCCCCGCGAATCTAGGATGTTATGGAATGATTGATCTCATACCTCCATTTAAGCTCATATTCTCCTCCGCGTAACAAGCATTTTCAACTGCTTCAACTACTGATGATGGTTTCGACATCCGTACCATGGCCCTTATCTTAGGGTTTAACCCGTACACAAAGTGTTCTTCTTGTCATTGATTGGTATGCATGTACGAGACATATTTTACTAAATCCATGAAACTGATCTTGTACTCTTCCATGGTCCTATTTCCCTGAGCTAGAGCATGAAATGATCCTACTTGTTGTTCCTCGTAGTAAGCAGGAAAATACTTCCTGCGAAACCTTTCCTCAAAAATCTCCCATGAGCTGGTGTCTAGGGTATGGTGAAAACACCTCTCCATATTACCCCACCAGTTCAAGGCACTGTCCCTCAAATGAAAGATCATTATATTCGCCTTTGATGTAGAATCATAGTCTCTTAAGGTGAAACATCATGTCATTCCTTCCAACCAGGCTTCTGCACGTTCACTTGCACGACCCCCAACAAACTCTGGGAGTTTGATCTTCTGTAGTTCTCTGGTGATGTCCTCTGGTGGAGGCCCTCCCTCTGAGTCCCTTAACGTTTCAGGGTTACCCACTCTAGATGTTGGAGATTCCTCTTCGACATATGTTTATTGGCATCCTATTAATGTCTCATTAATAACCTCTAAAGAGGGAAAAATGAGAGCTAATTCAGGTGATGGTGGTGGCAGTGCCGACGTTGGTGGTCCTTGCGACAATGCTCCTCATCCTCGATTTCCCCGAGTCCTAACCATATTGAATAAGTAAATCTGCATCAAACCAAATGCTTATTAGGGAATAGTTTAAGGCATTCCACATTTGCTCAAACTTATACTTGCAAACATAGGGTTAGGCGTAAGTTTTTTTTTTTTTTACTTCTCTGTAAATAGACATTACTCCTATAAGGTAAGTGGCTTAGGTCAGTGTTAAAGCATATAATCTTGGTATCTTCGCCTAAGTAAACTACTAACTCTCTCACCTCGCTAGCTAAGATAGCATTGTGGGGTACACACCAATTATCCTAATTTATCTATTCAATCAAATGTCTAACCATTCCCAGTTGTAGATCCCTTCCCTAAATCAATACACACTTGTATTAATCACCCATAGGATATTGTTGTTAATTTCCCTTGTAATACTTCAATTTCCCATGCGTTTTCTATTCATTACATTAATCTTAGCTATCCTACTATTTAGCCATTTACCTACCAATTCCTTGTCAAATTTGTAATTTAGCAATGAACTATATATATATATATACCAATGAGTACCTTAAATTATATATATTTATGAATAAATAGATAAACTTATGGCCAATTAATTATGATTAATTATAATCACGTGTAAGTTAAACTAACTTTCATTTGTACAAAATAAAAAAATAAATAAAAATGAATTATATATAAAAATATAATTATCGTAATTTAAATTTAAATCCCCTCTTTTTTTTTAATATTAATATTTTTTTTTTTTAAATAATACTAATAATAAATAAATAAAATAAAATTTGACATATATATAAAATAAATTAAATTAAAATGAATTATAATAATAAAATACAATAATTAACCAAAACTTAAACACAAAAAGGAAACTTCCTTACGGCAGACAACCCGGACCTGCATATGACATGCAACCCAAACCTGCATGGGATTCCACGTGTTTCCCTTCCCTATCTTAGAATAATAATAATAATAATAAAACTTGAGACTCTTCAACCCTAATCGTCACCTTTCCCCCTCACTTTGTTCATTGTCTGGTTCCAAGAGCATGAGGCCAAAGCTCTGCAGTTCATTGCAGGATTTTGGTAAAACATTTGGTATCTCCTTTTGATTATCAATACATTCATGTATAGCTCTAGGCTTCCATCTTATTTCTGTCAGGGCTCTAGAGTTTTATCCTGTTCCTGCTACAAATTGGATGGATATAAACCATCCAACGAGTTTGAGTTTCCCTACTGCAACATTATTTGATGTAGTAGTGTAGAGGGGTTTGAGTCGACAAGTCTTTTGTCTCAACAGATAGTCCTCCAATATGGAAGAAGGGAAGCTCTGTAGTCCTATCTACCCAAATGGGTATGATAGGAATAGGGAGGATTTCTTGCCAGCTTCAGTGACCACTACCTGTAACAAATAATTTTGGGCGGAGTCCAAAGCCATAGAGAGCATTTTTAGTGTGACTATCGTCAGTCAAATAGAAACCACTGGATTAACTGTGATTACGCAGGCATTTGTGGGGAACATCGGTGATTTGGAACTAGAAGCGTTTTCTTTGGTGGTGGATCTCATTGTAGGGTTAGATTCTGATTTCTTGATAGGGATGGGAAATGCACTTGGGACTATGTGGGATATATTTTGGCACAAATAAACACCATATTCTTGGAATATATCTCCAATGCTCTTGGATTGCACTTATGGGATTCACAGTGCTTCTTCTTCCTCTTTTTCTCTTTACACCCCCTATTCTTAGGTTTATGGGACAGTCTGAGGATGTAGCTCAACTATCATGGAGAGTATCACTGTGGGGCATTCCTCTTCCCTTTTCATTTTCATTTTATATTTCCATTCATAGATATTTAATTTCACAGCGTTTTCTCAGAAATAATGGTTTGCCCCTTGTGAGCTCCTCCCTAGTGGCTCAACGCTTGGTATTGGTGAGCAAAATAGTCAAAGCTTGGGCAAACATTTACTTGTCTTGCAATTTTTTAAGTCGGCGGGTTGTATGAGGCTTTGGTGCATGGTATGGAAGGTTTGTAGCTAAACATTTTTTGTTTGTTTGTTATAATTGTGGTGCACCGCCCCTTGTGGGCTCCCTCTTTATGGCTTTGTGTTAATTGTTTGGCCTTATGTGTCGGGCCTTAGTATTCTGTGTTGGATAGATTTTCATGTGATAAGAGATTTATCATGATATTCGAATGTTTATTTTGTATTTCTTTCAATTATATGTTCTTGTCTCTGCGTATGCTCTAGGATTAATATCAATGGATATGTTTGTTCTTTGTATAAGAGGAAACTAACGTTTCTGACTCATATTCCCTTTTCGTGATTATTATATAGGTAGGTGGAACAAATATGAAAGAGGGTAACATGCTACCAGCTTTGGAATATTTCTAAGGCTACCAACTTTGGACTACTTCTAAGGCTACCAGTTTTGGACTATTTCCAATTATGGGTTGGTCTCATCTCTAGGTTATATTTCTGGGTGGTCTAGGTTATTTCTGGGAGGGAATTATTTTAGGGTTATTTTTGTTTATTAAAGAACCATAATTAAGGTTTCAAGCCATAACTTTAAGGCCATAGTAGAGTGGGTAAGCCCTAGGTTTCATTTTTGAGATCAGGCTCTGATACCATTTGTAAGGCCTTCCTATTTTAGGGCCTCAAAAGAATAAATATCTTCTAATCTCCTACTGAAATGACTACAATTTAGTTTAGAATTTTTCTTTATGTAAGGAATAAACTGGTAAATAGACAACATAATAAATTAGACAACAAAATAACAACAACATAATGACAACAGAACAACTAATAAAATACATACCTTGACCCATTTGTTCTTGTTTTTGTCCAACTTCCCAAACTGAATATTTACCTCCCATCCAACTAGGAACAACCTCTCTATCTCCCTAGCTCCAGGAATCCTTGTGGTTTCCTATCCCCTAAGCCCAAAGTTACCAGAAATAGCAGTGCCCTTGTAAAATCTCCCCAAAACAATATTTTATTCCAATGTCCTCCTTGTTCCCTCTCTCTTTCAAAATTTCTTCATTTCCTTCTTCTTCCCCCAATTTTTCCCAAAACCAAAGACCCCTCTCCACACTAGAAAATTTGGGTCATTTTGCAATGACTATTTTGATGCTCTTGCGACATTATGTCGTGGATATTGCAATGAATATTGAGTCTCCCAAACGTCATTTAATGTGACGTGACACATGCGATGAACTTGTATTAACGTCGTAAGCGCAACGATAGTAGGGAAGTTGTCACGTTTGCGAAAAAAAAAGAAATATCATCGCCAGAATGACTAAGTAAAGAAATCGTCAAAAGAGCGACACAATAGGCAAATCGTCACAAAAGAGACAATGTAGAGCTATCGTCACAAGAGCAACAAGAAAGAGAGATCATCGCACACTCGACAATATAGGCAAAGTATGTAAAAATTTTGCGACGAATCACTTTCAAAGAAGTCGTCGCAAGAGAGACACACATAGGGTATATTGTGACGAAATTGTTGTACAATTTTCATGATTTATATAGCAAGTTCATCGCAAGATTTGTATAGGTCGTCGCATTGTGACGAAAACAGGGTATATTTCCATGAAATTGCTATACAATTTTCGTGATTTGTATAGCAAGTTTGTCACAAGATTTGTACAAGTCGTCGCACTGCGACGAAAACATCGTATATTGCCACGAAATTACTATACAATTTTCGTGATTTGTATTGAAAGTGCATCGCAAGATTTCTATGGTGCGTCGAAATTGTGACAACAACAATTTATTTAAAAACAAAAATTAAAAATTTATTTTTGAGAAAAAAAATTAAAATTTTATTTTTGAGCAAAAAAAATAAAATTTGATTTTTGAGCCAATTATAGAAGGTGCTATGATTTCACATTAAAGAGGTCATCCAAGTGAAGTTGTTGGTTGGTTGGTTGAGTCATTTGACTGACCCTAATATTCAAACTAACTATCTTCTTAAAACAATCACACAATTATATCAAAAAACAATACTCTAACTTAGATTTACATATTTAACATCTCCCTGGCCTCAAAGCCTTCTTTGTCCTAAAGAGGTGAGGAAAAATAAATACTCAAACCTTCCAAATAAACTATTGCTTTGTTGTTCAAATAAACTCTAATGGCCTTATATATGATTTTATATTCTTTTTTTTATATTTACTCATGGGTTATACATTTTAATATGGTGCCATTAAATACCTTCTTAAAAACACACGCTTGAGGTGTTTCTAGCTAAATTTCTCATGTTACCGCATAAACTCTCGCCAAAGGAAAGTCCTACCCTACGCGGGAGAGCTTGAGGAAATAGATAGGGAATCCACCCACTATCACCTTAGAGCCCTTGCCTCTACATTTCTAGGCCATGGTTTCTAACATAAGGAGGGTTTTCCAAGGGGGCTAATACTAAGTCCTATCATTGCATTTCTAGACAGGTGAGGACAAGGAATTTGTTTGACTTGGATTGACTTCTCTAAACTGATGCTTCAAGAAAATTAGGAGAAGAAAATGCTCAATGAATGCTTGGAAGGAAAACACTTACTTTATTCAACACAACACACCAATGCACTATTACTCATAATTAGTGATCAAGCAATATACGATGTTCAAGGTGAAACTTTCTAAGTAAAAAGTATATATTCATTCACAAGATTGTCGTCATTTAGAAAATTTCATATGTGCAATAAGTGAAGCATGAACAAGTACTTATGAAACATTTAAGCATGAAATTGGGTCGTTATGATAGCAATGAAATAGAGCATCATTGTAACAAGTTCATAATCAATATAAGTTTGCATCCATTCAATAAGTATATGCCATGAAACACATGAAATGTCACTATTGTAAAGAGAGAATAAGGCAACAAGCTCAATGTAATAACTTTAGAAGAAATACAATGCTACAAGATTAGTAAATTTCATTATTATATGTCAAGGCACAAAAATTATATCATTAACCAAACTTGTCATTCATTCATCAACACTTAGAAATTATTCTGTTTCTCATCATACAATATAGATCAATTCGTTGGAACCATGAGTGTAGCATGAATCAACCCTCTCAACTAGCAAACAATATAAATGTTGCACTGTTTGGGTAGATTCTTTGGGGTGGTTAGGGGAGGAATGTATCGTGGTCAACCAACCAAGCCAAAATACATCCAAACACCACAACAAAATATGGTTAACAAACCTTCATACAATAGTGAAAGGAGGCAATGGTTGGACTAATTACAAGGTCCTTTGGAATTTCTTAACATATTTTGGCTTCTTTGGGATGTGGAAAACAAGGTGTCATAAAAACATTGCAAGACATCAACATTTTAATCACCATTGAAAGTGGAATACTTCTGCAGTTTTATGATAGTCCTGGATAGAGTTTTAGATAACACATAGGAGGTAATGTCAAGGCTTGAACTAGGTAATTTATCTCTCTTCAAAGTCATTTGGACACATATGGAAATGAATATGATGAAATCCTCTAAACATTGGAAAAAGAGGAGGGTTACAAATAGCCCCGCACAACAATAAATCTCTGCAGAAAAAGGAATACTAGAAAAATCCCAGAACAACAATAAAGAACATGCAATGATTTCACTTTGAATGAGGTTGTCATACCTTCCAATACATCCAATGACAGTTTATAATAACCTAGAACAACACTCCTTCAAAATGTTGCAATAAAAGTTATTTTCAACCCTAGTTATGTTGTATTGATTTCAACCATTCCAAGCAAAGTATGCATTAGGGCATCCATAAAAGTGATCAATTTGTACTTAAATAAAAAATGATTTTCAAACCCTCTTGTGATCAACATATAGATGTTTCTTTGAGAACTAGTTAGCATGATTTGAACTAATATAAGTCAATTAGGCTCAATGCAATATAGATTGAGGATAACAAATTATGAAAACCTTTCCTAGTACTATCAGGGTGAACTGAAAGGTTGGCCAAGAAAAAGGATAGAGCCATCAGACGTCCTACCTTAATGCATAAACAATAACTTCAATGATCAAAGGGGTAAGGTTAGAGAACTTACCTTGAGAACCCTCCCAAGTGGAGCATTTCACCCTTAATTATTTGGCCTTCTAGCAGCCTTTTTATTCCAAAAAAGCCGTTAAAAGTGCTTATACAAACCTTGAAAATGACTAAACATTAACAAAGAAAAGAAATAGATTCTCAAACAAAAATTAAGCCAAGTTTCTCATTAATATCCATTGGTTTTAAATGAGGGAAGACTCTTCCTTTTATAGGTGAAGAGCCTCATACAACACAATGTTCTAGCTCAATACTATGAGGTCAAAACCATTAACCCAATCCATGAGAAAATACAACAAATCATCTAATAAATCCATCAAACCCCTCCAAGAGCCAAATGACCCTAAAGAATGGTCCAAATATAATAATAAATGCCACAAGTGTGGTCTAGAGGGAGAGAATAAATTATGTGAACTCCTCAATAAAGGTGAAATTTCCCCATGAGAGGGTGAATGATTGAGTCAACATTGTCCAAATACTCCCAAAGATCCTCCAACCAACTCCCTCAAATGATGGAAAGGTCCAAGTCTGGAATAACGAACTCAAGAAGATGACATTATCTCTCACATGTGTGAGCCATCCAATTAAAAAAGTCAAGATAAATGGCATGTGTGGCCTCCTCTAGGTGGGTGCTTCTCAAGTAGATAAAAATAAAGCATGCGACATCATCACAAGGTCCAAATAACAATCGATAACCACCTCCATAATTTGTAACCAACTCCACCAATGCATTAATAACTCCCATGTGTGGTCCAATTAGAGCTAAATAATGCATAAGTGTGAATGACACACCCAATTGATAAGGGGGAATGAATTTGAGTGGTCTATGTGGCATGTGTGGTGAGATGGCATCCCTCTCATGGATCGATGCAATGTCATGGATCCCAATGCGATGACATGAATCCCAAGGAAAATGGTATGGATCCGAATGTATGTAGATATGATCATATATGAGTACATGGATCCCAATGTAGCATCATGGATCCCAATGTAATGTCATTGATCTTGAGGCATAATCCATGTATCCCAATGCACAATACCCACTTGAAGTGATGGTTCTAGCCTCTTAGAAAGCCATTAATTGGTAGCACCTGGTGACATCTCTTAGCACAACATAAAAAAGGGGGTTGGTTTTAATATTTTCCTAAGTCTTACCAAGGGGAACAATATTGACCCTTATACATGCATCAAGTCCTAAGACAACACATATTTCCTAAGCACCTAGGTGAAAGATAGGAAAAAATAATTAATAATGATGAAAGGGAATGGAGAATGAGTTCATGTGATGAACCTCAACGTCTTAGACATGCACAAGTCTTATCGATCATTTATTTATTCATCGAACTTTATTTATCTAGGAATTTTACATATAATATACTTCTAGAGATAACTTAACATTGAGTTACCATCCTTAACATTATTTTTTACTACCCCTTTAAGAATTTTTTTTTTAATGTTTGTTTTATCGAACAAGTTCCTTTTATCTAGATATTCATAGACAAACTAGAGACCGTTGATATTGAGAGGGGTGTGAATCAGTATCAAGTACAATTTAAAACCTTTTTCAACTTATACTTAAAACATTCAACTATATCCAATGAGAAATGAAAAATAGTATAAGAGTTACACCAATACACCACAATATACCATGCACAATATATGAGAAATAATCAATAGTTATTGTTCAAGGGAAGTAATGACTTCCAAAGGTATCTACAGCTTCCAAATGCAAAGGGAGGGATAAACCTCCAAGAGGAAGATACAATCCTCCAATATCAAGAGACATTTGAAATCTCCATCTTTTCCCATTCCTTCCACCCAAGAATATATGAGAGATAATAAAACTTTACATTAAATCATCACCATCAACCAATCATCACATAGAACCCTATAATGCTTCCTGAGACTTCTTCAATTTCTGAAATTCTTCAATTCTTGGAGTACTCTGATCCTGTAGATAATATTACTCAATGTATTCTGTGAAAATCCTCCAATTTTCACTCCTTGAATCCTCCCCAAAAAGAGGTTATAGAAAGAGTGGTAGACTTTATTCAATTTTGGTCTGTTCAGAATACCCAACATGTATAGCATGCCCCGTGCTCAATATTTAACATCCGATTCTGAAACTTGCACACAAGAAACCAAAGTCCGTAATATTTCCAATGGAAGTGGTCCCACTTCATTTGGATTTTTCATGAATACGTTATGACTATTTTACCTGGGACACCTGTTTATTGACTAGCTTCAGGACTGGTCACAAACCCTATCTTCCACAGAGTGTATCTCCATAATTATAGCGAATCAAGATATGAAACTTTTACCACAGGTACCTTGATATGTCTTCTCAATACCATAGTGATTTCACCATCTGAATCGTTCTAGAAAAAAATTTATAGCAAAAATGGTAAGATGACTTGAAAATAACATACCTTAGAACACATCACCAAAAGACTTCATCCTCCTTTGAAATCCGACCTTATTTTACTTCTTATTCCCTCTAAAATTAGACTTGTATAAAATGAATGTATAATGATGTTTATTTATACCATTTATGTCACTTCCTTTTAACATTAGGGTCGACCTGACACTTTCTTATTTTGTAATTCTTTTCTGTAATTATCTTCAGGGCCTACATGTACAATTCACTTTGTCATCTTCAAAAATTCATTTCTGCTCAACCATGAGGATCCATGTGATGTGCCACATACCACTGGAAACAAAATGATGTATACTATCCATCCATGGGTTTTGTATATGCATGTGCATTTTCCTTCATGTCCAAATAACTTCATCAATCTTGCGGTCCAAAACCCATGACTAGGGTTGAGATCAATGACAACAACCAATCTTCCAACAATCTCTCCCTTTGTCATTGATGGCAACACTCATGCTCCCCCTATCATCATGATCCCAATTTCTCTCCCCCTTTGAAATCAATGGCAAAGGTTAGGGCTTCTCCCCCTGAGTTTAATGGCAAAAGGTAACCTTCTTCTTTGGGGCTGCTCCCCCTGAACATGTGGCACTCAGTAATACTTCAACCTAATTTTTGGTCTTTAGGACTTTTTCTTCCTTGGAATCATTTTGTGTGGCTTTTGTCTTCTCTCTCTTCTTCATGTCTAGGATGTGTATGTTGTTCGGTCTTCTTGTTGCAGTTCCAACCAATCTTCCTGATTTATTTTCTCTGATTTTACATTTTCGAGAGTCAAATGTAAGAGTGTATCCTTGATCACATATTTTTCTGACACTAAGGAGATTATGCTTAAGATATTCAACCAATAGGAATTTTCCTGCTCTTACATTTTAACTTCCAAGCTTTACAGTTCCTTTTCCAAGTATTTTGGTAGATGAGTCATCTCCAAATGCAACATTTCCACCTCTTTTCTTCAAGCTGACAAATTTGTTTTGATCTTTGGTCATATGAGATGAGCACCCACTGTCTATGAACCATTCATCTTCTTCTTTTCATTCTTTAGCGACTAATGCTATTCGATAATTTTCATTTTGTGAAATTTCTTTCCTTTTCCATGTTGTAGTTGGTATGTAGACATTTGACATACGATTATATTACTTCATCTCTCTACAATATTGTGCTTTGTGACCAAGATTATTGCACTTGTAACATACAATATTGTCATCCATTAATGGGTCAAATAGATTATAATTTCTATTGACAGGTCTACGAACATTTCCATATCTACTATTTTCACCATTCATGTAGCTTGCATAGTTATTCCTTTCATTGATTCTACAATTGATTGCCTTGTGTCCAAAATTTTCACAAGTATAATAATGTCCAAGAAATAAATTTTGATACCTGGGCGTAAGTGATCTTCTTTGTGGTGTGGTCCATCTGGGTTCACGATCTACTCTTCTGTAGTTTCCTTCATAATGATTGCTTTCATACCTGATGGGAGAGGATCTTCTTGATGTCCCATTCCTTCTGAATTCTAGTTTTCTATCTTCTTGTTCAACTTGTTATGGAGTGTTGGTTTCATCATTTTCAACTTCCTTCTCTTGTTTTGTTGTCTTCAAACTGTCATTGTATCCTAGTCCTGTATTGTCATTTGGAGATCATTGACTGCTAAGGGTCTCATCTAATTTTTAATGCTTTTTTCGAACTTCTTCAACTTTTTTGTTGTCAATAGTAGCTCCCCTTTTGTGTGATCCAATTCTTCTTTCAATTTCTCATAATCTTCTAATTGTTCCTTCAAGCTATTA
>JZKD02S1610473.1:1209933-1221722 GCA_000966675.3 Picea glauca
CTTTGTTGTTTTCTTTCTAACCTTTTACCATACAGCTGTCATGACTAGCAGAGCCCAACTAGGCATGTAAGCACTCACTTTTTGCTCACACAGCGACGAGAAGAGTGCAAACAATTATTATAATAAATGTCCATTGAAGATGCAGGTCAATGGTATGGATTAAGAAATCCAACCATCAGTTGGTGTGTTGCAAATCTTGGGTGCTTTAGTTGGCAATATGTCTAAGGCAAGCCAAGAGTAGAACTATACAAATATTAGTTTTGTTCAATCCAAGTTGAAGAATACGTTAGTTATGGCGATGGTTAACAATAGTGCAACCCACATTTTTATGTAGGAAGTAGTGGTTATTAAACTCAATGTGCAATTGAAATTGGTGCAGTATTTTTTCAAGCCAGTAAGATAGTTGATAGAGACATGTAGAATTTAGTTAGTTTTTATGCCCTCAGGAGCAATTGGCCAAGAGTCCCCGAAATGGTTTGGGATGCAACTTGAACATGGGCATAAAATGAATATCAAGACTCGGATTGAGGAACCGTCGACTCCGATGGATTACTAGGATAGGATTTCAGCTAGACCACCCCTCACTTCTGGGTGCCATGCCTCGGAAGGTGCTTTACTCATTGATTTTGACAACTAGTGTTTTGCTCAATTTGAAGCAATGCAACATTTGGATTAAGGGGTCCAATTTACGAAACCATGTATTGAGAGTGGATGGATAATTTGGTCACCTAGTCCATGCCTAAACAATCTTGCAGCATCTCACGGAACTAAAAAATGTTTCTTTGTTAGTCTTTTATACCCTGAGTGGGAATTGGCGAAGAGTCCTCGAAATGGTTTGGGATGCGACTTGCAACTGGGCATAAAATGGAAACCGAGACTCAGATTAAGGAACCGTCATCTCTGTTGGATTCCTGGCATAGGATTTTCTTTATAGCACCCCTCACTCCCAGTTCCAACCCCTCAGAAGTTTTTTTTTCATCGATTTCGATAACTAGTGCTTTGCTTAGTAAGAAGCAATGCAACATTTTGATTTAAGGGTCCAATTTACAAAACCATGCCTCGGGAGCGGATGGACAATGTGGTCACCTAGTCCATGCCTAAAAAATCATGAAAAATCTCATGGAGCTAAAAAATGCTGCTATGTTAGGCTTTTATGCCCTGAGGATGAATTGTCAAGAGTCCCTGAAATGGTTTCGGATGTGAATTGCAATTGGGCATAAAATGAAAAATGAGACTCAGATTGAGGAACCATTGAATCTGATGGATTCCTGGAATAGGATTTTACCTAAAGCACCCCTCACTCATAGGTTCCATGCCTTGGAATTTGCTTTACTCATTGATTTCGAGAACTAGTGTTTTGATCAGCTTGAAGCAAACCAACATTTGGATTAGGGGATCCAATTTATGAAACCGTGCCTTGGGAGCAGATGGAAAATATAGTCACCTCGTCCATGCCTAAACAATATTGCAGCATCTCACGGAACTCAAAAATGTTGCTCTGTTAGGTTTTTATGCCCTTAGGAGAAATTGACCAAGAGTCCCCCGAATGGTTTCAGATGCGACTTGCAATTGGGCATATAACAAATATCGAGACTCAAATTGAGGAACCATCACCTCTGATGGATTCCTAGGATAGTATTTCATCTAGAACACCCCTCACACATGGTTTCCATGCCTCAGAAGTTGTTTTAATAATTGATTTCGAGAACTAGTGTTTTTCTCAGTTTGAAGGAATGCAACATTTGGATTAAGGGGACAATTTACGAAACCATTCCTTGGGAGAGGATGAATAATTTTGTCATCTATTCCATGCCTAAACAATATTGCAACATCTCACAGAACTAAAAAATGTTTCTCTGTTAGTCTTTTATTTCATGAGCGAGAATTGGCCAAGAGTCCCCAAAATGGTTTGGGATGTGACTTGCAACTAGGCATAAAAAAAAAACCGAGACTCGTATTGAGGAACCGTCATCTTTGTTGAATTCCTGGCATATGATTTTAGCTAGAGAACCCCTCACTCCTAGTTCCAACCCCTCAGAAGTTGTTTTTTTCATCAATTTCGATAACTAGTGCTTTGCTTAGTAAGAAACAATGCAACATTTGGATTTATGAGTCCAATTTATGAAACCATGCCTCGGGAGCGGATGGAAAATGTGGTCACCTAGTCCATACCTAAAAACGCATGTGAAATCTCATGGAGCTCAAAAATGCTGCTACGTTAGGATTTTGTGCCCAGAGGAGGAATTGTCAAGAGTCCCCGAAATGGTTTGGGATGCGACTTGAAACTGGGCATAAAACAAAAAATGAGACTCAGATTGAGGAATCGTTAACTTCGATGGATTCCTGGGATATTATTTTATCTAGAGAACTCTTCACTCTCGGGTTCCATGCCTCGGAAGTTTCTTTACTCATTGATTTCGAGAACTAGTGTTTTTCTTAGTTTGAAGCAAACCAACATTTGGATTAAGGGGTCCAATTTATGAAACCGTGCCTCGGGAGTGAATGGAAAATATGGTCACCTAGTCCACACCTAAAAAATCTTGAATCATCTCACAAAACTCAAAAATGTTGTTCTGTTAGGTTTTTATACCCTTAGGAGCAATTGGCCAAGAGTCCCCGAAATGGTTCAGGATGCGACTTGCAGCTGGGCATATAATGAATATCGAGACTTAGATTGAGGAACCATCGACTCCGATGGATTCCTGGGATAGGATTTCATCTAGAGCACCTGTCACTCCTAGGTGCCATGCCTCGAAAGTTCCTTTACTCATCGATTTCAAGAACTAGTGTTTTTGTCAATTTGAAGAAAACCAACATTTGGATTAAGGGGTCCAATTTATGAAACACTACCTCGAGAGATGATGGAAAATATATTCACCTATTCCATGCCTAAACAATATTGCAGCATCTCACGGAACACAAAAATGTTGCTCCGTTAGTCTTTTATGCCCTGAGCAGGAATTGGCCAAGAGTCCCCGAAATGGTTTGGGATGCGACTTCCAACTGGGCATAAAACGAAAACCGAGACTCGGATTGAGGAACCGTCATCTCTTTTGGATTCCTGGCATAGGATTTCATCTAGATCACCCCTCACTCCCAATTCCAACCCCTCAGAAGTTGTTTTTTTCATCGATTTCGATAACTAGTGCTTTGCTCAATAAGAAGCAATGCAACATTTGGATTTAGGGGTCCAATTTATGAAACCATGCCTCGGGAGAGGATGGACAATGTGGTCACCTATTCCATGCCTAAACAAGCATGAAAAATCTCATGGAGCTCAAAAATGTTGCTCTGTTAGGCTTTTATGCCCGGAGGAGGAATTGCCAAGAGTCCCCGAAATGGTTTGGGAAGCGACTTGCAACTGGGAATAAAACAAAAACCGAGACTCGGATTGAGGAAATATCGACTCCGATGGATTCCTGGGATAGGATTATAACTAGATAACTCCTCACTCCCAGTTCCAACCCTTCGAAAGTAGTTTCTTTCATCGATTTCAATAACTAGTGCTTTGCTTAGTAAGAAGCAATCCAACATTTGGATTTAGGGGCCAATTTATGAAACCATGCCTCGGGAGTGGATGGATAATTTGGTCACCTAGTCCATGCCTAAACAAGCTTGAATCATCTCACAGAACTCAAAAATGTTGCTCCGTTAGTCTTTTATGCCCTGAGCGGGGATTGAGGAATCATCATCTTTGTTGTATTCCTGGCATAGGATTTTAGCTAGAGCACCCCTCATTCCATGTTCACACCCCTCACTCCCGGTTTAATCCTGGTTCATGATTGGATTCTAGTTTCCCTAAATGTTAGTTTTGAGGCTGCATGTATTACTGTCCAAGAGGTTGGGAGAATGTTGGGAGAAAGAAGAGGAACCTCACTTATTTTCGAGAAAAGGGACACAACACTCCCTATTGTAGGAGAAGGCTAGTATAAGAAGCTGCATTTTCCAGAAAGAGGGGGGATAAAAGTAGTCTTTGACCACTAATTCCATAATGGGGTCATCCTTTTTAAGCAGGACATGGACTAAAATATCTTCAAGGGAATTTTATATATTTCCATCAAGGACATGGACAATTCTGATGTGGACAATTTTGCATGGAGGCACTTCTCCCGGACCTCTTCATGAAAGATTGTGAATCTATGGTGCATGTACAAATATGTGAGATGTGGGTTTATGATAATATTTTGAATTTTACAATAACATTCTCCATTGACCTTGTGTAAACCATTCCATTTTGTGTTTGTTGCACTAAGTGTAAAGAACAATGTTGGAGAATTATAAGACGTAAGTTAGGTATGAGCTATTTGTTACCTCTTTATTACCTTTTATTTTAATTGTATCTATATTTTGTATTGATCAAATGAGGAATTAACCTGAAATTGATGCCATTAGAAACAAACTCAATCCTAATACCAACTAAGGAGAAAAAACAACACACTCTAATTAATCTAGGAGTCAAGCATGCAAACAAACCTTCTCACAAAGAAGCGCTAGTTGGTGATGGAATCCAACATCGCAGAATCGATGTGAGAAGGGGATGATTTTTGGTGGGTGGAAAAGTTACATTGGAAACCTACTTAACGAACTAACACCCTAGTGCAAGTTACCTCACCGAGAAGTAGGCAAGCCTCCAAGGAGTTTGAGTGAGTCTAGCCAATGTCGATCCCAGGTACAACACCACCTTCCCTGTGCTATCACCTTGTGTAGAAAGTCTAAAATATTATGGTCTCTATGGTACCACCTACTATACCAAAGTAGAGGGGGGAAAATCAACAGTCAACAACAATACCAACAAAGCAGGGTTGATTACTCTGAGGGCCCCAATGCAACCTTGTGATTGACCCTTGTGTTAGAAGGGCTTCCCAAAGTCAATGATATAGCAACTGGATTTCGGTCCCTAAATCAAGGATTTATTTTTGTTGAGCAGCTTTGGAAAGTTATTCTCACAATCCTATTCCAAAGCTCTACACCTGAGCTAAGATGGGTTTGAAGAGCCCTAGAAAAGTTTCTAGATAAATTTTAATTAGCGCTTGATTTTAGGCTGTTGTTACTAAAAGGAGTGGTCGTGAAACTGATGGCATTTTGACTTGACTCTTTAAACCATGCAAGAGGAAAATGAAATGCAATAAATTCAACTTCGATGAAAACTAGCTATGGGAAGGAGCAAGAGGTTTTAAGCAAATAAATAATTTCTTGATAGATTATTATGTGTCCAATACTGCAAAATGACCCAAATTTTAAAAATACCATGCAAATGTCATAGTTCACTTAGTACACCTATACAACATTGAATCAAATGTCATCATTTCTAACATTGAATCAAATAGACCAAATGACTCCCAAAGGGGATGTGTGGTTCAAACGTAGATGGACCAATAATAAGAAAGGTTCTCTTTAATGGTTTTTTTTATTTATTTATGTTCAATTTTAGTGCTCTAAGATACAATTTTACAGGGTTTAAGGCCTTCAACAAAATTTTTGGATTACTAAGAGGGGGGGTGAATCAGTAATACAGAAATTTAACCCTTTTTAACCATACAATCCAAGTGTTATATCAATGTATCATTATCATCCAATAACTGCAGAGTAAATAAGCAATGGAAAAATAAACAATCATACACATACATAGTAGACCAGTGTTTTACGTGGAAACCCAAAGAGGGAGAAAACCACATAATGATTTATCTTATATGTCTTGAAGAATTACATTCATTGGAAGCACCAACTTCCTTTTTTTTCCAGCTGCAACTAGAAGGAGACTCCAACCCCCTAGTTTCTCAGGCTACAACCTAAGGGAAGCTCCAACTCCCCAATTCTCTGGCTACAACCAAAAGGAGGCTACAACCCCCTGTGTTCTCCATCTACAACCGGAAGGTGGCTACAACCTCCTATATTTTCCCCGTCCAACTTCTCTGACGTATAAGTAGAATGATGGAACCACTGTCACACTATCACTGTGAGATATACTGTTTCAAACCTGTACCAATCAACCTGCACCAAATAACATGTACCAATAACATGAACCATGCATCAAACATGCATCAACCT
This sequence comes from Picea glauca, assembly GCA_000966675.3. Lineage (NCBI taxonomy): Eukaryota > Viridiplantae > Streptophyta > Pinopsida > Pinales > Pinaceae > Picea > Picea glauca. The sequence continues at coordinate 1,215,982 of JZKD02S1610473.1, forward strand.
GTACCTCAAACTGTAATCAACCTATACCATAAACAAGTGCATCAACCATGCACCAACCTGTACCAAACAACCAATAATCAACCTGTACCATAAACAAGTGCATCAACCATGCACCAACTTGCACCTCAACCTGTACCTTGAACAAGTGCATCAACCATGCACCAAACCTATACAAATAACATGTCACAACAACTTGTCCAAACATCCTATCACAAAAACCTATCTCATCAATGTTATCAACCAAATCAGCTCTACTCACCAAGATGAATCACCAATACAACTCTCAAATATGTGCATCAACCAAGCATAACGCAACAACTCATAATCATCACCGAGATCAATATGTGATTCTAATAATACAACTATGCTACATCATCCATAAACCATGTGTCAAAAATACTACTAACAAGTGCCTCCAACCATGTACCAAGTATTTACCAATCATGTATCAACTACTCATCAACTATGACTCATCAAGATGTACCAACAACATCAACTATACACCTCATGTATGTGTCAACTCGTCAACTACTTGTCTCAACCATGTACCCGACATGTACCTCAACCAAATGCCCTCATCAATTTCATCATACAAATATGATTTGTAACTCTGTAATATACCTGGTGTATATGATCACATTCCTTCAAACCTTCCTTAACTTTAACAACAAGAGTCTAGCATTTTCATCAAATGTTTCTTTAGTCTCACATGACTGGTTTTTGATTAGTCAAAAACCCTAACTTGAAATAATCATAACTTTGTACATGTAATGAATAAATATCTGAAACTGATACACAATGTTATTCGATGTGTTTTGTGCAATTCCTCCAAGTTTCACTACTGGGAACCTCTCAGAAAATAATTTATAGAAAAAATGGCATACCTTGCTTAATTCTAGCTTATTCTAGAGAGAAACCTTGTAGAGTGTGCCCTGCACGGAATATTTATTGAATTGATCTGAAACTATTACAAAACATACTACTAACTGTAATCTAACCAACACATTTGGTCTTGCTAAATTTGGATCTGTTATGAAGAAGTTATGACGGTTTTACTAGAAACACATGTTTTAGACTAGTTTTAGGACTAGCCACAAACCCCATTTTCCACGAAGTGTAACTCCCAAAATAAAATAAACCACAAGCTGAATTTGTTACCATAGATACTTGGATATGTTTTCTCAATTTCATATCAATTTCACGGTTTGAGTCATTATAGAAAACAATTTATAGCAAAAATGGTGAGATGACCTATGAATAACATACCTTAGAAAGCACCATCAAAAGAATTTGTCCTTCCTTGAATTCCGACTATCTTTTCTTCACCTTCCATCAGAAATTCGGCTTAGATATTCTTTGGTTACATCAGAAAACTATAGATATTCAATATTCTCAAGTGTGTATTAAATGAGAGAGCCTTTCCTCTTATTTATACTCTCCAAGTAGCTTCCTTAAAAACATCTTCTAGGTCACATTGCCCACTTTCCTTATTTTAGTGTTAACCCACTTCTAATTTCTCCATTAAATTTATTATTTAAATAATGTATTTTGTGTTCACATTGAATTATATTACACTCATCACTTCACTTTATTATTTACCTTCTAAAATCTCTTAAACCACTTTGACTACTTTGACCTTTTGGGGCTTCAAACCAACATATGAGTGTCCTCCAACTTCGTAAAGCCATAACTCTCAAACCGTGAGGAGTTATGTGGCATTCCACATACCACCAGAAATGAAATGACATGTAATATCCATATAGAATATTATTACCTTCAAATATATCAAAAATCATACCGTTATCCATCAAACAAACTCGGGTCCATTACCCAAACCTGGGTTCTCCAACTTCACATGGTCATAACTCTCTAACTGTGAGGAGTTATGTGACGTTCCACATACCACTGGAAATGGAATGACAAGAACTATCCATCTAGGATAGTTTCCCTGAAACATTCACTGTCCTTCATCTCATTATTCCACAATTAAGCATGGGTTCTCTTACTCCTCAAAGCGTCTTCTCGTGAGGGATTTCACCATAAGGGGACCACTTTGGAGTTCATCATATTTATTTCTTATCAACCATGACAAGACAATAATGAGTCATATTTACATCAAACATTATTGGGTCGATTACCCAAACCTTTGTGTTGTAGGGCTTTCTTCAAGGGTTGACATCAATGACCACCAACCTTAATCAACAATATCCCCCTTTGGCATTGATGGCAACACTCTAATGCAATACTGAAATCATATCACTCATGATCCCCCTAGAACCATGCCTCTCTCTTCTACATCTGATAAATCTTCTCCCCCTAGAACCATGCCTCTACCCTCTGCATCTGATAAATATCTCCCCCTTTGTCATCAATGGCAAAGGTATCTTTCCATCCAGGGCTTCTCCCCCTGAATGAATTGTTCTCTTATGGTGCTTCCTTGTGTACATCTAAGACATATAATATAAGCATTCAAAAAGAATTCATTTTGGAGTGGAAATAACTCCAAGTCTTTGGTGAATATATTCAAATGCTTCCCGTGGAAGTGGTTTTGTAAATTTGTCTGCCACTTGTTCTTTTGTGCCCAGATACTCAACTCTGATGTTATTTTCTGCAACCTGCTCCTATAGAAAGTGATACTTGATTGGAATGCGCTTCGTCTTGGAGTGTATCACTGGGTTCTTCGAGATACTAATGGTGCTTGTATTATCACAATAGATTGGAATGGGCTCATCATACTCAACCTGTATATCTATCAGAGTTTGTTTAATCCAAAGTACCTGTGTACAACATGATGCTGATGCAATATACTCTGCCTTGGCTATAGATAAATATATTAATGATTGTTTCTTTTTTAGCCATGATACTAAACACTCACCCAAGTAGAACGTTGCTCCACTGGTGCTTCGTCGGTCATCAATACAACCTGCCCAATCTGCATCTGTGTAGGAAATTAGTGATAGATCCTTTCCTTTTGGATACCATAATACAAACTTTTTTGTTCCTTTGAGATATCTGAAAATCCTCTTCACTGCTAATACATGTGATTCCTTTGGTGTTGCTTGAAATCATGCCACCTATCCAACTACCTGCATTACATATGGTCTAGATGTTGTCACATACAGTAGGATGTCAATCATTGACCTGTATTGCCTCTGATCTGTAGACTTCAAATCATCATCTTTTCTCAACTTGCAATTGGTTTGCATGGGAGTGATAACTGGTTTTCATTCTTCCATTTCGAACCTCTTTAGCATTTCTTTGATATACTTGGTTTGAGAAATAAAAATTCCTTGATTTCTTTAACGTATATGAAGTCCCAAAAAGAAGGATATTTCTCCAAGTACCAACATTTCAAATTAATTTTGCATATCTTTTGCAAATTTCTGGCTTAACCTGTCATCATCACTACCAAAAATAATATCATCAACATAAACTTCAATTAATAAAATAATACCTTGACTTGCCTTGATGTAAAGGTTGTTGTCTGCACTTCCTTTCCATAGTTCGTAGGGAGTTTTGTCATTGTTATTTATGAGCATTACTTTGTTTTGAATGTGAATTGATGTATGCATTGTATGTGTCCAAACTAAATCTATCAATTTGGAATCCATTAGCATTGTTCGAGCCATTTCCTGTGTAATCATCATCCATTATGATCATGTTCCTTTTTCTTTGAGCCACTCTCTGAACCAATATATGAATCCATGCTCTCGTCACTATCATATATCTGTCCAAACCTACTAAGTGTTCTTACGAATCCATCTCTGTCCATACTGTCCAAGACTCTACTTGTGCAACTATCCATAATGCTGACCCATTTATCACTATACTATCATGAAGTCTTGATTAATCTATCAAACTGTACTTCTGCTAACTGATTTCTCTGAATCTATCTTCTCAAACTCTGCAAGCTGCTCGAAGGATGGTTCTTTGGTCTGTCACAACTATCGCATAGACTCCCCCTGTCTAATATTCATATTACTTGGGAGTCTCTAAGATGGATGTCTCAGAACAACTCCTGCATTGATGTGTATTCTTCATCATCTTCATTGGTAGATTCATCATCATATTCATTGGTAGATTCATTATCTCTCTGAGCTCTGATTTCTTTCTTTTTGTCTGTGGATTCATCTTTCACTACAATGATTGAAAGTACAATCTCTTGAACATGTTCCTTATTTACCTGACCTTCCTTTCTTTCAGTTGTTTTCCAAAACTTTCTGTATCTGACATCTTTTCTTTTCTCTATAGATTTTTTTTCATCTCGTTTTATTTCCAATCTTGCGATCTCTGGTACCTGGTCTTTGTTCACCATTTCTTATTGTTTTCTTATCCATACTTTCTTATATCTGATATCAGTATTCTCTTTCATGGAAGTATCGATCATGCTTCTACAATCACTAGATATGTGTCCATAGTTATGACATTTGTAAAACTCAATGTTAGGTGTGACCACATAGGCATTTCTTTCTTGAACATTTCTTTTATAATCCCAACAATCTGCAACCTTATGTCCAAAGTTAGTACAATAAAAACAATTACCATAAAATAAATTTGCATACCTGGGAGTGAATGATCTTCTTTGTGGTGTAGTCCTTCTAAATTTTTCCTTTGACTGATCATGATCATTATTGAAGCTTCTTTGTGGCTTGAACATGGATGGTCTTCTTGAAGATGTATCTTCAATAGTTTTCTTAGTTTCTGGTTGAACATGATTCCTTCCTTTGAGTACTTCTGCATAACTCTTTCTATTTTCTTCATTCTTCTTTTCTAGCAACCTAGAGTGCTTCTCTTCATTCTCTATAACTAATGTGGATCTTTCTATCTCTTCAACGTTCTTGTTGAGCTTGACGATTTTACTTCTCAATGTGACAACTTCTTCTTCAAGATTCTCAACCTCTTCTTCTTTCTTCATTATCTGAGACTTCATGACTTCTTCTATTCTTTTCGCTTCTTCAAGATTAATTTTTAATGTAATTATTTCTTCTTCAAGTCCTTTCTCTTCTTGACCAAACTTTGCCTCAAGCTGGTTTATATCGTTAGTTCTTTCCTTAAGATGACCTGTCAATATCTTCTCTCTCATTTTTGCTTCTTCCTTTTGTGCCGCTATGTTGGTTTGCAAACACTTATTTTCAAATTCAAGATTTTCTTCGATCTTTCTAGCTTCTTCTAGCTGAGTTCTTAAGTTCACGATGACCTGTTGGGCTTCTTCAAAAATGTGAACACTTTCCTTTTGTTTCATCAATTCTTTCTTGAGTGAATTGTTTTCTTCTCTTAGTTCATCTAAAGAACTAATTAATTCTTCTTTATAATTTCCTTCGTTTTCAATTAGTTTTTTTGTCTCATTTCCTTCATGGCATTCTATTTCAATATGTCCATGTTTTTCACAATCAAAACAAAACAACATACCTCTGGTGATTATGTACTCTTCATCTTTTGAGTCTTCTTGACACGATGAACATAATTCTTCTTGATTTGTATTTGTTGGAAGATTGGTTGTTGTCATTGATGTCAACCCTAGTCATGGGTTTTGGACCGCAAGATTGATGAAGGTATTTGGACATGAAGGAAAATGCATATGCAGATAAAAAAACCATGGATGGAGAGTATACATCATGTTGTTTCTGGTGGTATGTGGCACATCACGTGGATCCTCGTGGTTGAGGAGAAATGAATTTTTGAAGATGACAAAGTGAATTGTACATGTAGGCCCTGAAGATAATTAAAGAAAAGAATTACAA
>JZKD02S1610473.1:1248885-1260336 GCA_000966675.3 Picea glauca
CTAGTAGCCATAGCCATATTTTTACTTTCAACATTTCTTTCCACCCTAAATGCATTCTCCAATGATTTGGGTTCCCAAAGGCGAACCTCATGTTGAATGTTATCCTTTAAAGTTCTTATGAATACATAAATCAAGTGCTCATATGGAATATCTATTACCTTTATATTCAATCTTTGGAAGTTCTCAATGTGCTTTGTAACTGAACCCTTTTTCTTGAGATTTATCAATTGTCTAAACAAGGTATTGCTCCTTGTATCCTCATAGTGTGCTATCATTTCTTCCATGAAAATTGTCCAAGTGACAAGTGATTTGCGAGAACAAAGCCATTGATACCATACAAATTGATTGGGTTCTAAATATAAAGAAGCAATTCATACCTTTTGTGTATGTGGCACATTATGTATATCAAAGAATTTCTCCATCCGAAGTATCCATGTGATTGGGTCCTTGCCATCAAACTTCCTCATATCGATCTTAGGAACGTGGTTGGTCTTCAACCCAAAGTTGGAGTTTATCCATTCTTGATTCACCTTCCTTGTGTCATCATCATGAATTTCATGAGATTCATTTTCACTTTCAGGTGTCCTCTCCATTATGAATTTTTTCAATCCTTCCATGATCTCCCCTTTTAAACCCTCCATCATCCCTTGTAGTTCATCTTTTGTTACTGTCTTCTTTTGTAAATCATTTATGTCCCTATTCATTTCTTCACCTTCATCAAGAGTCCATGTCAGATTGTTTAGAGACTTATTTGGTGTAGAAGTTCCCTTTTTTGGTGGCATGTTGGGCAAGTATCACTTTAAACGTTTATTTTGAGGTGGTTCTGCTAGACAATCATCCTTTTATTGTATCTCCAAAATTTTGGCCCTTCTGAGTATGGAATTTTATTTTTTGTAGGTATCTGATATTTCTTATCTACAATGCCACAGGTCTGATCTCACTTTGGATACTATCCAATGCAACTAGTATCACTCAATTTGGATACTCTAGGAAGAAGTTGTGATTGTTTTACCCAGAACATCTGCTTGAGACTAGTAAATAGGACTAGTTAGATACCCTATCTTCCACAGGGTGTATATACAAATTTATGATGACCCAGAAGCTAAAATTGCTACCATAGATACCTTACTCATTTTTGTGAATATTCTTCATAGTTCAGGGTCTGAAAATTTACAAAAAAACAATTATAGCGAAAATTCTACAATGACTCAATTCAAGACGATTCCAGAACCCTATCTTACCAACATTGTATCTCCAAAATTATAAGGCCTCAGGAGCTAAAATTTTAACCCAACGTACCTTGATCCGTATACTAAATATCCTCCAAGACGTTCCTTATGAATCATTGTAGAAAACAATGTATAGCAAAAATTCCAAGGTGTCTCAGATGTAGCAAAGAAACCCCAAGACCTTGATCTCTGATACCATATGTTAAGAACCAAATATCAATATAGCATAGAAAAACCTCAGAATAAGTAATCAATTCCTTGAACAAGAGAAAAATTCATATAATAATCCTCTTCGAGGGGTAAACCTCCTTATGCACACATAAATGTACAATTACAAGATGATTTCAAATGAAAATGTCTCCTTGGTATATATAGGAGACTAGGAGGTATAATTACAACTAATGGACTCAAGCTGACATAAATAAAACAAAATTACTAATGTAATATGCCCCAATTAATGGGTAATGAGCCATTATTTAGGGCTTAACAGATGATAACTAGTTCATAGAGGTGGCATCTAAATCACATTAATGGAAACAAAATCATATATATGGTGGGATCATGGGGCAAGAAACGAGTTACACCAAATCGTAAATAAAAATTTAATGAATACCTTGAAATCCATCATTAGATATGAATGGGATCAACATCAAATATTTTTTATATCTCAATGTGTAAAAGAGGAAATCAAAACATTGGGAAATGATTCCATGTACAATAGGTAGATTCCTCGAATATATCATTGGAAAACACATCAATTCACTAGGCCAACAAAATAGGGTTTGTTCGCAAACTTATTAGCAGATTATCTTTTTCAATTACTTTGTGACGATGAAAGAAAAAGTTGGAAATGAACACAATACAAGAACTACCAGACCTCCGATCTTCCGAATATAGTCTACTTCTAAAAACTAAGGAAAAGAAAGACCAAAATTAGAAGGTTTCCTCCTTTGCACGAAATCGAAACTATGGGATAATAATTGCTAAGGAGGTTATGAAAACTAAATGCATATGGAATAACACCTGAGATCAAGGAGGATGGTTTCCATGAGTCTACATAAGGGTCGCAATCAGTGCGTGAAGGAAGGTTCAGAGGACCAAATCGTAGAGATTGTTCTACAAAAACACTGGACTTGATATTAGGGTTTGTTAAAGACATGACAACGTAGTCCATATGTTCAATTAGAAATGGTTACATCAGCAGAGAAACAACACATCAAATCTGAGAAGTTTCATGATACCAAATTGTAAATAACAAAGGCCACGATCATGGTCTATGGGTGATGAATGAAGGGGATAGATTTTAGAAAATTGAAATTTGAAAGGCTTGAGTTAGATCATGAGATTAATTAAAATGAGATATGTAATTTTTATTTTCTATTGTTTTCATATATACATTTACATTCGAATTTTTATTTCTATATCTATTTATTAATTTATGATTTTATATGGTGCAAGTTTAATAATAAAAGAAAAAGAAAAAAATGAAATTCTAATAAGGTGTTATAGCAAGATATGCCTCACCCTATACAAATTTGCTTAGAAGGCCTTTTCCATTTCCATATGCAGACTTTAATTCCATTTTTGCAGTTCCCAAAGATAAAACTAATATTTTTCCACATATACGCACCCTAACTATTATACAACATGCGTATACGATGGTTGCACCATTACATCCCGCGTACATCAAATTTTGTGCCCAAAATTAAAAAATAGTGTCGGGTTTCCATATCATGTCACGAGATCCATGATCCTTGACCTTCCATATAATGGAAACGTTCTTACTCAACCCTTCAGTTACATTTGAAGGATATAAATCGGTGATATCCAAGCTATGGAAAAGAGGTGAAGAATTCAACTTTGAGAGAAAAGTTACTCTGGAGAAATTATTCACTTCATATTGAGTCTGCATCCCTTTATCCTTTTAATTCTGAAAACATTTTTTAGCCCCGAAGCCCTTCCCTACTTGATTGAGAACCTCATTGTCTCTCTTATATGAGCTTGCCTTTGGTGGAGGATTAAAGTGGTGGATGCCCAATTGGAAGGGAATTATTTTCTTGGTTCCAAACCATTCTGACACAGAAGTTTGTCATTCATACACTTCTGTTGATTACATTTTAATAGAAATACTATTTTCTCGTCCAATTAATGTCTTGCAAATATTTGAATTGTTATTCCATGGGCATATTTTTTATGAATATTGATGTATTATGCTATTGAATGTGATAACTTTATATATTATCACCATATGCTTGCGTGTCTTGGTTTTTTAGGACAATTTGTAGGTGTATTGCTTTGAGTCAAGTGTTGAATGGTGGACTTCATCGAGCATCTCAACGAGGTAGGATCTTTATCTTGTCTTGTTAGCATATTTGTTTATATAGCATATTTGAGATTAGAGTTGATTTTTGCAGTCATTTACGTCTGTTGTGGTTTACCCCATGCCATAGAGAGATTTTCCTCGTAACAAAATTGGCGACCATACTAGGGATAAAATCTCCTTTTCGGGGTTTGGAGTGTTTGTCTCCTTTGATTGCACTCGTTTATATTGATTTTCTTGTCTTCTGATTTCTTGACAACCTCTGTTCATTCTCGGTCTATGTTTCTTATCCTTATCCTTAACTTAGCAGTGTGTCAATACATATACGTGGGTTTTTTCCTGACAATCGTGTACATATGCGTGTTTTTGTTCTATAGGAAGTGTATATACACAGTTTTCTTCTGAACAGTCACACACATCATTCTTGTATTCTTGGTTGTTGAGTTTGATGTTTGATGGGTAAGTTTTGATGGTTTCTAAGTCTTGTTAGGTCTCTGTTATGACTGTTAAGTGCATGCAGAATGATAGGAAACCTTTATTTGGTTGAATTATTGGGGGGTGCCTTTCTCATCATTCTTTTCATTGCTTTTCCTTACATCTTGGGTTGGGTGTTTACTTCTTGATATCCTACTTGGTTTGTCTCTATTTACATATAGTAGAATTTTTATATCAAGCTATTGTTGAGTCCTTGCATTTTCATTATTTTATATTGAAAATACAAAAATAATAAACATTTTTTATTTTTGGCATTTGATATTTTGGGTTCTTAACATTGATATTAGCACATGTATGGAAGATTGCATCTTATTTTGAATTGCAGAATTAAATTGAAAATTTCATTTTGAAAAGTTTATCATTTATTGGGAATTGAAGTTAGGACTTTGCATTTTATTCATATTCATTTATTTTATTTACTGAGTCATAACATCATCAATTTCACTACCACACCTTTTTGAGTAAGCAAGGTCGCTAAAAGAAACACTGATAAATTTAAAATTGATTAGAAACGATTTTATTTTTTAGGGTGCAGAAACTAGCTTAGGATTTAGAGCCTTGGAATAGGATTTTGTGAGAAAACTTCTCCAAGGCTATTAAATCAACATATGTGCCTGGATAAGGGAGTGGTGAAATCCATTGTGTAATTGGTGATGTTAGGAGGCTCCAATTACACTAGAGTTAAGAAGGAGGTCGCGCGAAGTTGGTTGAGGGGATATCCCCCCAATACCTTCTTAGTGTCAGATATATTTCTAGGTATCTATTCGTATATGGGGATCTTGCTAATACCTTTACCTCTATGAGAGGTGGTTCTTTCGAGGTTTCAGTATTTTTTACCCTTCCCATATGGTGGACCTAACTTACAAATGTTCACCTGTGCATCTGGTATATTGTGGTTGCCTAGTTGCTTGACATAGGTACCACATAGGTTACCTGCAAGGGTTATTCTATAGGTACCCTGGGTCAGATAAGGGTCAGACATCACACATCCTTTATGGAGGATTACCTCTCCATGGGGATCTGACCGAATAGTTGTTAAGCCCACAAGGGCCCTTATAACTGATTCTGGTACCTCCGATCATTTGCAGGGAGTCTCAGGCCCCTATTGGGAGAGGAATACCTACTTTAGGGAGGGAGGTGTCTTTCAACCACTTTACCCTATTTGTGTGCATATTGGCCTTTTGTTTTGGTGTTCTCTTTGATTACTAGTTGGCCTTAGGATTTGGTTTTATATCTCAAGTCTTGAGTCATCATGGAGTTAGACTAGCTTCCTCGCAGGTCTTGTCGTTTGTTACAATTACCACCGCATCTAGAGTCTTTTCCTTCTAAAAAGGCGTAAAGTTATCAAACATGGTACACACACCTACACTTACCAGAATTGTGATCATACAAGGATGAGTACTGCATCGAGTCAGAAATATACAGGGAGTCCTTCGACTCCCATAATCTTCAACACCTTCAACCACAATGGTTGTAGTGTCAAATCAACAACATTCAAACCCAATAGTCCACTCACTCTCATCTGACCTATAGTGAATGCTCAACCTATATCCCCAAACCATTTTGGGTCCCTTTGTCACTCGTCAGGCTACAATATTCAGTCCATCCCTATGGCCCTTAGCCCTTTTTCTTATGGTATGCCAAATTTATCATCGCAATTTCCATCCTCCATCCCAACATCTAATCTGAATACTAGTATTGGACTTGGGGTCATGGCTCCTCCACATACTCCATTTTCAATTGGCAGAGCTCATATCCCACAAATGACTCCTACAGTTGGAGGCATTCCTCCTTTTCACCCCGGGTCTAATCCCGGTCCTAATTCTCTTGGATGGAGTGGTCAACCTAGAAGACAAGTTGTTGCTTATAGTCTTTCCTTTACACCTACCTCCTCTACACCGATTCCAACCAACATGTTTGGAATGATGAATCCACCTCTATCCTCCAGATTCACACTTGGGGGAGGTCAGTTTAATACCTTGGGAAACCCTGAACCTGGAGCTACGCCGGCTGGGGGAAATTTTTACAACCCTCATCATAACGTTCCTACTAGAATGGTGCCCAACCGACCCTTCATGAATCTGTTCATAGGAGGTTCTTACAATCCCAGACAGGGCCATGGTTCATGCGAGAACCCTAGATGGGCTGCAATTCCCCAGCAACAATCTTTCCCGAGAGCTTGGGGCCAGATGCTGCAACCCTGTCTCCCTTTTTTGGAAATGCTCAATCTGTCAGAGTTGTCTAGATTAATGAATGACCCTGTGTGTCATGATTTGACATGGCCCGCTGTCCCCACCAAGCTTCCTTTGGATATTATGAAATTCAAAGGTGAGACTGGTGAGGATCATGGTGATCACGTCACTACTTTTCATCTTTGGTGCTCTTCTAATTCCCTTAACGTTGATTCTATTCATTTAATATTGTTTCAATGCACCCTCAAGGGGGTTTCAACGAAATGGTACATAGATCTACTAGGGGGGACATATACAACTTTTAATCAGATGGTGTTAGTCTTCCTCAACCACTTCTAGTTGTTAGTTTGTTATGATGTCAGCATAAAATGTTTTTCGAGCTTCCGTCAAGACAAAGCCACCCATATCTCAGATCACATCCAAGAGTGGTGTAGACGGAAGAGGTTGATCAAGGATTACATACCTCTCGAATTCCTGCTAGAGTGGTTCCTTAAGTCTATACAACCTTATATTTAGAAGGATGTTTCTACATCCACGGTTACATATGCGAAAGAAACGATTTTTAAAGCCCAGCAGTTAGATCTTATATACGCTTGGTCTGGGATGTTATATGGAATTCTTCCAGATGCACCAAGGTCAAACTATGACCCTAGACAAAATCTCGGGCCTCATGCCAATGGCATTGTAGGCTCCACAAATGTGAAATATACATACGTGGTGACAAGTCAGATGAAAGAATTGTCTCTAAACCAGTATGTGGGAGGGCCATCTTCGTCTGTGTCCTCCACTCCCACTCAGTCAACAGATGTACATTCTGTGCAATTGTCGACCAACCTGAATGGTAACCAGCAACCAAGAGGGAATAAAAAGAAAGGACGTGGTAACAATAATAAGGGTGGGAAGAATAATAATAAACGCAAGGACAATGGTAATAATAGGAATATTAATGCTCATGAGGGCAAGAAAGAAAGGGGAAAGGTGAAATTTCCCTGCAATCTTTGTACAAATGATCACCTTACCCACTTGTGCCCCAAACTTGCGGAAGCTGCAAGGATTTTATCTCTACCACCCACTGTGCTGACTAATACTTTTCCACATAATCAACACATGGCCTTTATCTCCTTGAATGTCGAAAATGTGGTGAGTGGAAGTCAAAACCCACCGACACAAGACGATGATAATCTATGCATCAATATGGTTAAGTATGAGGTTAATGTAGCGACTCAGTCTCACGATTACAGTTCTTCACAGACTTTACCTGGTCTCGAGTCTCCCCCTCCTCTGGATACACCTTTACAAATCGAAAAACCAAAACCTCGCCTTGTATTATGAAAGGAATACTTAAGCACTCTACCCACAATCCTAATGCTAGAGTTGTTATAAACCTAAATTGCACCACACATGCTTACCTGGCATCTGGCCAACTCATATCTCTTCCTTGCCAAAGCCATGCTAAATAAACCCTGGAAAACCCTCTTAAAACAAGTGGCACGCGCCCTAACCCTCTGCTGCTCGCGTTGGAACACTGGCAGGCCCACTACTGCACGCATTGGAACACTGGTTGGCCTACTACAGCCCGCGTTTACCTAACAAAGCACAAAAACAGGAAAGTTGTTGACGGGATGAAAAGCTTTGGGTCAGTTAACTAGAAATCCCAGCCATGCATGGCCGAGAGTTCGTCCAAAACCCTAGCTCCTTCTAGCCTATAAAAGAAGGGGTAGGGGTATTATTTGGAGGAGGAAAATCATAGCAAAGAAACTCTACCCAATTGCCGAATCCATTTTGTCCCAACCCTTGAGCCTTTCCTCAAGCTTAAGGAGAATTCAAGAAAAGCAGTTGGAGGACAAAGAAGAGGAGGATCCCAGGATCAGGATCAAGGAGCGGTGGCCGATCTCTATCATTATTGTAAGTTGATTCATCTTGAGGTTAATAAAGAATACTTTTCCCGTCCCAATGCGTGAATTTTATATGTTTTATTCGATTTATGCTTAATCTCTAACCCTCTAGTAGAAAGATAGTATGCATGCGTAGTGTTTTGTCTTTATTGCAGGATTGTCTTTGGAAGGAGCAGCAGAAGTAAGCAGAGAAAGTGCAACGGAGGATCTACACCAAAAATCAGTAAAAAGGTTAGTAGGTTCTTTCCATGTTTGCATGTGAAAAAGGGTTTTCGGTTTGGGGAGGTAGATTAAAAGTGGTTTCTTAAGGGTCATGATCTGCATGCAAGTTTAAACCCTAGCTTGTTAGTCCGTAGGGTATTATTTCCCAACAACAGAATTGGCGACTCCACTGGGGATATTACTCTTAGGTTTTCCGGATTTCATTGAGGTTTTTGGGTAGTTCAAGGAATTATATTTTCTGCTTCTTTGTTTGTTTATTTTCTGTTAGGTCAGAGCTAGCAAGGAACCTGGTTACCAATACCAATTTTTCCTTGACTGTTTCTTGACATTTATTATCGGGACACACAGAGGTACATGTGGCGTGCAGAAGGCCTGCACGTGTGTAACCCGCACCCTAACCTTCTACATCCCACATTTGAACGCCTGCTGCAGAGGTTTCAGTAGCGTGTAGGACTCATAAATCTTGAGAGGTAGTCTCCTCTTCCCTGTCAGAATTTTACATTCTCAGGGGGCTTTCTGGATCCTGTCTGGGTCTTGCTGGTTCACTGTCTTGTTTTCAGTCTGCTTTATTGTGTTTGTTATATTTTGCATTCATTTTATTTTTCTGTTAAAGTAGAAGCATCCAAGCCTTTAAGAGACCCTGGTTGTCAATACGAGAGGCCTTTTTCAGGTCTAGGCTGCCTATGTCTGGTTTTGTCTTAGCTTTTATACAGACCCGCGGCCTGTTCAAGTTTAGCCCGCGGGTACCCGTGCGCTGTTATAGCTCAGCACGCGTTTGTATGCGTGTTGTTTCAGTGACAGTCGCGGGCTTGATTGGTTACTTTTCAGCCTGGATGGGACAGTCATCCCCTCCTGTGGTGATAATTTTTCCTCTCGGGGGTTTGAGTCTGGGGCTGCACAGTCAGCAGGTTAGGGCCTCTTATCCTTATCCTTTGTTTTTATTAGTTGATGTTTTGATAGAAAAGAAAAAAGAAAAAAATTGTTTTATGTTTTTTAGACAAGTGTTAGAATCGGTGATTTCTTGATTGCCTTTGATCATCTTTGCTCTGGTTCTTCGCGATCTGCACTTTAAGCCGGAATTTTATTTTGTTTTCTTGGTTTTGTGCTTGTCGGAATTTTACCTTTATTGCTTCATTTTACAATTAAATAAAAAAAAAAATTCTCTTTTTCATTTTCTTCTTTGTTTGAAGATTGTGTTGTTGCATCAGTAGCTAAGAAGAAGTCTTTTTCATAAGTTTTGCAGTGCATTTAGTGCATAAGTAGCTCGCAGATTGAGTGAAATTCCTTGATGTTTTTCTGCATGAAATCTTAGAAAATTCAAAAAGAAAAGAAGTCTTTCTTGTTGAAAAGTTGTTGGTTTTTGCATTTTCTGTAAAAGTTTTTGTTTCCAAGCATTTCTTGTTCACTTTGCTTTGAGTCTTTACACACCATCAGTTTCACCTTCATACCTTTTGACGTAAAAAAATCCCATTAAAAGCAACGCTAATTAAAAACTATTAGACTTTTTGTTTGAAGGGTTCATACACTAGCTCAGGACTAGGGCCTTGGAATAGGTTGGAGAGTAAATTCTCCAAGGCCACTCAAACCAAACATTGGAGTCTGTCATAGGGAGTGTAGAAGTCCAGTTATGGAAAGTTATCTGGGACCCCCCTCTAACACATGGGCTAAAAATGAGGTCGCGTAAGGAAAGGTAGCGGAGATAACCCCTCCAAAGATGGACCGAGCGTAGTGGAGAACACATATCGAGGATTTGTTAAAGGATTCCATCATTTGCATTTTCCACGGGGCTTCGTGGGTCTTGAATCCATTCGAGGTCCTCATTTGTCTTCCAGACCATTTTCTCTCGATACCCTTGACAGGTTTCGGGCTTGATACCCTGCTCATTGTGGTCTGCCCGCCTGGTGACTGTTCACATGATGGAAAACTAGTTGTCAATCTTTTATAGGGACATACACAGGTGACTGCGGGGGTATACCACGGTACCTAGGACAGACATCGGGCCACGCTTTGCAGAGTATACCCGGAGGGTTCTTCCATATTCGAGTTTCACTTGCACCGGTAAGTTGCTCTAGTGTTGGTTGTTGTAACTTTTCTTCAGAATAGTTAGTGTTTGCTTGTCTTATCTCATAGGGGCTTATTTTAGTGTGTGTTACCGTTTTTTCATGTAGAATACCTTAGCATGTCGTGAATCTTCTCACACAGTAGAGGATTCAGAGCTCTGCCGGTCACGAAGGATTTTGGGCCTGCTGTCGGTTATACTGGAGCCACACCCGCCACCATTGAGGCGAAGGCTAGACCAACAAGGGTCTTTCGAAGCAACTGGGTTGCCAACCATTGAACCCGAACAACTCCTGGAGGAATCAACTGCCAATCTTGGTTCGATTGAAATCCCAAACACTGATACTTGGCTGCAAGTTATTGTGCCAATTCAATTTTACGAACGCCTGTCAGTGCCTCACACGGCTATGGAAACAAATGTTATTACTTCATCTGGGAATCCTTCTATTCCCATCACTGTTGTCACCACAGGAGAATCATCTCCTAACCTTCCTTTGTTGACGGTTCGAGCCACCATGGTCTCGGTCGCAACTACGTTGCACAGTGGACCACCCCCATATATCGTGGCGGCCACACCTCCTTTCACACCTAGTGCGACAGGCCCTCCATTCTCATACGGTATGCCTAGTTCGGGTACAAGTCCTGCACTCACTTACTCCACTTTACAGACTTTGGGTTTCGGGGCAGGGAGCTCTAACACTCCCCTGCAAGTTCAACTTGGGGGCATTCCTATCCCTTTCAATGCTTTTCCTTACGCTGGAGATCATATCTCTCCTTCGTCCCCTTTGCTTGGTGGTCTGCATCAGCAGTCCGCCAGGCAGCCTGCACACACGAGTTCATTTGGAGCCGGGACTCAAGGAACCCCTGCGCAAACTCTGCGAAACGGACGTCCGGAGCTCCCAGAAATGATCTGACAACGTCTCCCCCTCAAAAGCTTCTCTGCCTCAAAATGGCTTTGGCTTGACTTCTTCTCAGCATAATTCTGCTCTGAATTCCCTTAAAGTTGTCCCCATGGCCTCAAACATGTCTGGGTTATATAG
>JZKD02S1610473.1:1287848-1298714 GCA_000966675.3 Picea glauca
ACTTGACATCATCCAAAAATATTTTTGTTTTCTTATACAAAAATACAAAAAAAATAAATATTTAAAAAACTTGTGCATACCTATCTCTCCATAGGCAGAACCTGGTGGTAACGACATGTCTGGATCTCCTCTGAAGTCAATCCCTTCATAAGGTTAGTCCTCCAGATCCATCACCTGTCGAATCCACTAGAAGAAAAACTCATTGTTGTAGGGTGTTGGCACCCTACCACCCCTTTGTTGCCTCATCACCTCGGTCCACCGTGCCATGGATGGATCATGAGGTCCATGCGAAACAATATCAACTCTAGGTCCCAAGACTGGAACTTGCTCGAAGAAAAAACTGCATGGGATAGATGCGAACCTGAAGTTACTCTTTCTACCTATTTTCTAGTCTTTCACTTGGCTCTTCATGTTGGCTAGCAGTGAGGTTCACCAGTCATAAACTATGAGTCGCAAGAACTCCAATGAATAGAACATAAGTGGCCTCGATTCTTGGTGCAAAGAGGCCGACCCTATGATCTATGTGAACACTAGGAAAACAATATTGAGACTTAGATTGTTGATTGCTCTGATCGAGAGTTGGCTCCCTACCTTCTTGGTCCCTGTAATGCAATGAGTGGCTATGTAATCCTCTATGTTCATGCCACTCCCATCTCCCTGAGCTTTGAGGTTGACCACCTCACCCCAATGTGACAATCATGTAAAGAAGTATATGTCATCAACTTCAATCCTCGATGGTTTCCCATCAAGGTTAAAGGTATCTGTATCTGGATCCCAGTAGTTCACTAACATATGGAGTAGTCTCACTTGAGCCCTCATAACTTTGAGAGCCCAAAATGTATATAGCCCACATCTTTTTAATGCCATCTGGGCCTCTAGATATCTCTCCACTACAACATCCACCTCTTCATGCTCTCTTTCTCTCTACTCTAGAACCATCCTGCAAGATTAGAACCATTGTTTGAGTTAGTAACATTTTAAAAACCATATCCATGGACTTGTGCATGAGCTACAAATTACAAAGTAACGTAAAGGGATGTTTATATGTTGGATTCTTTGCAAACAGTTGCATATCGGGTTGCGTATATGCAACCTGATGATCTACAACCTGCGTATACCTTAGCATCTAAGTTACACCTTGAAATAATAAAAAAATGAGACATAATTGAAAATATTAATCCACTAGAAATAAAGAGAGGAGAAATATGAATTACCTCGTCTAGATGGTTGTTGATTCTGTCACTCGTGGATTCCACAATCAGCAATTGAAATTCAGGGGCAATTTGGTCCAAAATGAACTATTTGGGTAAAAAATACAAATGGTATTAAGTAAAATTGTTTTTTTTTACTATTTATCGAAAAAAATTACCCACTTTGCATAGGTTTTACTATATTTTTGGCCTAATGGACTAATACGGCAGTGGATGGAGTTGGTTTTGGTGGTTTTATCCAGGGATTCTTGTAGTTTTTATCGCCATGTCACACATTCGTAAATTTGGACATGTATTTTTGTCAACCAGCATATAGGATAGGTCATCAATCCATTATGCACATTTTCATCATCCTGTGACTGCATCTCATATGCCTTAGGTATGAACCCATTTAGTAGTGACACATAACCTTCTTTCTACAATTAGAAGTGTCATTATTGAATGGTAGAGACTTACCAAAAATGGGTTCCCTAGTTATATCCTATGTGCCATTTGATGCCCATGAAGATATGTTTTTTTGTAGGACCAGGAGTCCCTTATAGCTAAGATATGAATTTGTGTTTGAACCTCATTTCTTACTCATAAGCATGCTGACCTATACCTAGCGGGACTCCCAACGAGTCTGGTTTAAGCTCTTTTCCGACTCTCTCAAAAAGAGAAAATATTTTCGAGTGAACTTGTCTCTTTCACACTAGTAAATTGGATTTGAAAGGAAGTCTATTTGTTGTAAGTTTACCCCTTTTTCAAACCCAGTAGACTAAGTTTACGAAAAATGACATTTTTTGGCGTTAAGTTGTAATTGCATCTCATTCTCTTGCTTGCAGTATTGAGCCTATTTATGGTTCAAGATTTCACATTATAATCCTATCACCTCAGTAGTTTGCATCATCAGCCAAGCAGAGCCTTGTTTATATCATTTGAAACTTGACACCCTATACCTAAGAGGAAACATTCCCCCCAGTTCCCATATCATGCATGCACCTCTTTGCATTGAGAATAGGTATGTTCCACTATTGGAACTAGTTTCTTACTAGCGTCACTCGTTTCCTCCTCTGTATCATAGAATTCATTTGACTATGAAAAAAAAAAAAAGATGGGCGGGAAAAGATGATTATCTTATATTGGCAACAATTGTGTCTCCTTTGAACAAAGAACAAAATTTTGAGTCTGTTTGTCATCAAAATTTTGGGTTTAGCATGAACTTAGGAAGATGAGCACGTTACTTAGAGTTTACTCCCCTGACTGGTTCCTCTTCCAGTCCCTATGGAGAGTTTGATTGGTGCCTCCTATATCATAAAGTTTCATCATTGAGTCTATGTTGCCAGAGTCTTCCATATGTCTCATGCTCTTGTTCAAAGGATTTCTATCAACCTGTGTCATCCATTCCTCAGAATTGACTTTGCATGTCGGCCATACCCTCAATGTGTCTCAGAGTTACATGAATTTGTAGTCCTATCAAGCACCCTGGTCCTACTTTCATCATTGGTAGGTAACCTTGAACCCAGCAGTCAACATTTCATCATTGGTCGCTAACTAGGGGTTTCCCTTGTGTTCGAGAGCAAGAAATCTATTCACACATTGGGATTTGTGCAGTGTCTTGGATGTCATTATCCTTATTGGTGGTTTCCTCTCCTTTGTCATAAATCTACCTTATTGGCTTCTATCAATGGATATTTTTCGTGTACCGCTTGCATCTAGTACACACAAACGATGGACAGAGTCATTGGTTCATGAACATGTTCTTCATTCGATTTCCTCCAAATAATCAAGCTCCTTCTTTGTACCTCGTGATGAATTATGAGAGATTCCTCAATTCTCTCTTTTCAGTGGATCTCCTTCCATTGACTTCAGCCCATCTATTCTAGAAATGATACCTAGAGTCCTATGAGTACCTAGGGGCTTGCAGTCATTAGTGGCAGGTTCTCCCGACATCGACAGTTGGGAATACATCAATGTCTTTTGATCGATGGATTATTCAAGTCTTTGACCTTGAAACCTTTATTCACACTTGTAAAAATGTACTCGATGCCTTGATACCTGCTTTCATTATCGGTAGGTTGTCTCGCGTTTGTTAATGGTATACCTTAATGACCGGTAATCAAACGAAGTCTCATTGTGTTCAACCTCAAATCCTTTATTCACACAATGTAGACTTGCACCTTTGGTGGATCGTGTAGAAGACTTGAAGACATCAATTCATAGTCACATATTTCTTGAGTTGTTGTTATCTTTCATTGGATCAATACCTATGTGACTTCAGTGATCATGGGAGATCAGATTGTACTCTATTGTATACAGATATCTTCAAATTGATTTTGAGACTGGTTTTACTGGGCCTTGTTCATGACTATGATATCATATGGCATGTAGCCACCTTTGTATTTCATAGTCATGGCCATGAACAACTGTTTGATATATTTTCACATGGAAATGCAGTGTAATTCAAATTGGCATCCATGTGCACAAAGTCAATACAGATTGTAATATTCTCAGGAGCAACTAGTTCATCCAAATGGGTCTCCATTACTCCACTTCTGGGTATTATAATGTATTTCGGCCATTGCAGATACTCCTATGACCTCACACATTAGGGGGCATATGTTATAGCAAGAGTTTCCTCACCCTATGAAAATTTGCTCCGAAGGCCTTTTCCATTTCCCTATGTAGACTTGAAGTCCCTTTTTGCAGTTCCTGGAGATAACAATAATATTTTTCCAAATATACATGCCCTAACTATTATACAACATGAGTATATGTAGGCTGCACCATTACAACCCACGTACATCTTGTTTTGTGCCCAAAATTAAAAAATAGTGTTTGGTTTCCATGTCATGTCATGAGATCCATGATCCTTGACCTTCCATATAATGGAAACGTTCTGACTCGGCCCTTCAGTTCCATTTGAAGGATATAAATGGGTCATATCCAAGTTGTGGAAAAGAGGAGAAGAATCCAACTTTGAGAGCAAAGTTACTCTGGAGAAATTATTCACTTCATATTGAGTTTGCATCCCTTTATCCTTTTAAGTTTGAACACATTGTTCAACCCCCAAGATCATCCCTACTTGATTGAGAACCTCATTGTCTCTCTTATATGAGATTTCCTTTGGTGGAGGATTGAAGTGGTGGAGGCCCAGCTGGAAGGGACTTAGTTTCTCGGTTCAGAACCATGCTGACATGGAAGTTTGTCATTCATAAATTTATGTTGATTAAATTTTAATATAAATACTCTTTCCTCGTCCAATTGATGTCTTGCAAATATTTGAATTGTTATTCCATGGGCATATTTGTTATGAATATTGATGGATTATGCTATTGAATGTGATAACTTTATATATTATCACCATATGCTTGCGTATCTTGGTTTTTGAGGACAATTTGTAGGTGTATTTCTTTTATTCAAGTGCTCAATGGTGGACTTCATCGAACGTCTGGACGAGGTAGGCTCTATATCTCGTCTTGTTAGCATATTTGTTTATATAGCATACTTGAGATTAGAGTTTATTTCTGCATTCATTTATGTTTGTTGTGGTTTACCCCATGCCATAGAGAGATTTTCCTCATAACATAAGGAATCTATCACATCGAATAATATTACAAAGAAAAAATATTGCAACCAACATGCGAGGAGGCTAGCTTAGGAGAAATATATGTGACTGAAAATAAGAAGGTGAGATCACAAAGAAAATCGAGGGATCTTGATAGATTTCAATGTTGGATCAAATTCAGGTGGTTTGTCAATTATAAATCCATGAAAACTAGAGTTCACAAGGGGGCGTGGGGGAACAAAAAGGGAAAATCCCATGCCACCGTGGAGTTTCACTTTTATAGTTTGTCATCACATTTCTGCAACTAAGAGATCTTATATTATGTGTAGAGTTCCAATGGATTTAAGAGGTAATCCATGCCATAGTGATAGAAAATCTTGCAATCAAAATATAGTTTGATCAACCATGATATCATGGTAGAGAAGATGCACATTACATCCACGATGGATTGCAGGGAGAGATGCCATTGTCATGTAAACAAAGAATGCTTCGGATCCAACATTATCATCACATATTTTCAACATAGACCATGATTTATTTTTGTGGAAAGAAATATCAATCACAACATTGAGAAATACACGTTATCATGGTTTTGGATAACCTTAGTCATTTCAGTATTAATGTTATCTGATTTTTCATTTTGAAAGGCTTGAAAATCCAAGACTACAGTTTTGTATACTTTTATCAAATATGGATTTTAATATTCAAAAGTTGGTAATTAATGAAAATACATTACCATTTTTGTGTTAAGACTATTCTTTCACCTTTATGTGAATGTTTTATGTCATGCATTTCTAAGATTTGAAACTATTTTCATTTATGGACTTGTAATTTCTTATTTTATTTTCATTGATTACATTAGATGTTCAAATGTTGATATGCATTTGTATTTAACAATTATTTTAACAATTAACTATTTCTTGTTCAAAGTAATTTATCTTCTCTTTTGACATCTAATATTTAAAGTATATTTACTCTAGATTAAGAAAGGAAATTAGACATAGCATTAGTTAGGTTTTATTTAGCTACGTTAAAATAGATTTAATAATATATTATTGATTTTATTGGATTGACATTAAAAGTCAATTTCAAAATCTGTTTGGTGGAAATCGAGTGCACATATCAGTGGACATCACCACACCAAATGAGTATAGGTCTAATTTGGACCTTGATCAAGTGACGATCCTGTATTGTTAGCAATAATTTTTCAGCCTATCAACAATGGGCACTTGGAGGGTCAGATGACATGCTATCCCTATGGAGTTATTCTTTTGAAATATTTTATTTACTCATGGATTCTATCCTTATTCCTATGTGGGAACGTGCTTACGATTCTCTTCAAATATATAGTAATATTTCCACAAAGACAATTCATTCCTTGTTAAGATTGAATTTGATGGAAAATGTCATAGGTCTACGTCTAAACATCTTAGTCATTTTATTGTTAATTTCAAATATTATAAGATTACTAATTATCTTTTCAAATGAAGATTATTCTCCCTCACTTTCAGTGGCTGAATCAAGCTTTGGTTCAAGTCTCTTCTAAATGTCTCTCTTCAAACCTGGGAACAATTCATGTATGAATTTTACAACGCATTTGAGAATTATGACTATGATGAGTTATGCGGAAAATTGCAGGATCGAAGAAAAGGAGAAGACGAATCCACTAAGGGTTTATTATCAATATTTGTGTGTATTTGTCATAGGTTTCCTTTGGTTGATAAACCTTCTCATATTGAAAATTTTGAACATTTCCTACATCTTAATTCCCTTTCTATTAAGCAAGATCAATTAGATATTGTTGATTATATATCATGTTTCAATATTGATTTTGAAGTTATATTTTATTCACATGAGAGTTCTAGCCTCATAGAAGATTTTGATCCTTCTTCACCTATTTTGCCTAATGATAAATAGATATATTGCACATAAATTTTGAGTTCCAATCTTCTGGAGACCCTTGTGAAAGGAAAAAACATAGAATTATTTCCTATTAATGTTAAGACAATACAAGTTCAGGGGTGGGAATATTATACTTTTTTTATGTTCCTTTATCTCTAGGATTAGAGGAAAAACATAAGGAGAAGGAACCTCCACCTAAGAATGAAGAAAGATGTAACCTTGTTGAAAATTTGACTATCACTTCTGAAAATTTTGAGGAAGAATCCATCTCTTGTGATCAACATTGTACTTCAGAACAAACTTATTTTCATTTAACTACAGAGAATAAACAAGAATTTCTCGAAGCTACACTTCTAGACCAGTCTAATGATTGTCTCATTGAGAGGGTTATTGAACTTTTTTACTATGAAAATTTTGATGATATGCTTCCGTGCTTTTTGACTACTTGCAGAAATAAACTTGATATAGATAATCCTATGAGTTCAAATGTCTTAAAAGAGCATGAGATAAACACTATTAAGTTATCTAAAGAAGATGTTTTAGATGCACATGGTATTCAACAATTTATATCTTTCTTAGAATAAGGTAAGGTTGATTGTGATAAGGTTGATAATATAATATTTCCTAGATCAAATTTTTTGAATGATTCATCAATAATTAATCATGATTTGGGAGAACATATTTATTCTAAGGAGACTCCTAGTAGAGAATCGTTTCATTCTTTGATTTCCAATAACCATTATTTTTTATATCTTGATATGTCTTATGATTCTCATGTGTGAATAGTTATACTTAATCCTTCTATAGTATTGTGTCCATGATCAGATTTTAACAAGGAGCCAATTTACAATTATCTATGCTTTGTGGATGAGAAGGATGACATGGTTACCTTAGATTCATTTTAGTATCTTGAATCCCAACCTTTTAGATGGTAAAATGTTATGGATACTTGTGAAAGTATGTGTTTTCCATATTATTTCATTATCATGGACGTGAAAGATGAAAGGCATTATTTTTGTCATGAAAATTTGTTTGACACCATTATTTTTACTGATATTTTTGTTGTATGGGTGGATCATTTTAATGTCATATAATTCGACCATCATGATCATTCTCAGACTCCTAGTAAGTTAAAGCATCAACTACAAGGTAGTGAGGTATTATGGTCTCGATCATTTTTTATGGTAGATCCTCATTACCTTATTTAATTTTCACAGTCAAATGAAATATATAACAATGAGACATGCATTCAAGGTAAAATTTTGAACACTTTCACTTATGATTCATATCATATATGTTAGTCTCTTATAAATTATTTTCAACCATTCCACAATATTAACTTTGACAATTATGATAAAATTGGAATGTGGCTGGAGGATTTTTAGGTGAAAAGGTTCTAGGTCAATTTTAAAGGAATTATCTTAAATATACCGAATATAGAAATTTTAATTATTTATATCTTTCACAAAATAATACTCTATTGTTTGTTTCTTATTTTCAATGAACATGTGATTGTAGTCTCATAATTAATTGGATGCTTGCATTGGCAGTATGATTGCACATAGTTTTTGCTAACCAGTGTAGCGTAGAATAGGTTTAGAAGTAGATTAGTTAGCTTGGTTGTGTTTTCTTCTTTTATAGTTAGATTGTCTCTCGTTTGTTTAAAAAAAATAGTTAAGAAAATGTCAAGATGAAGATGAACCATCATTAGGATACAGTCAGGGAATGTTTTCCTTACCCTTTCTCTCTCTTGGTTATTAATCGTCTTTCTCACATTAACATTGGTTAAAAAATTTATTTTCCAGTCTTATCTTATCCTTCAGATGATCAACTAACATTATATAAGGACATGGTTTTGAAATGTTTAGCGCAATTTGTCTTTTGCAAATATTGTGAAGTAGGAATTATTTAAGAGAGAAAAATGAAATAAATTTTGAATCTAATCTATGAGCTTATCATCATTTGAATATTGATGTCATAACTATACAGTTAGTTTAGGATTCATTTTTCTTTTTTATTACTAATAACTTTCCATTTTTTTTTCTATTTTTCTACGTGTCTTAATAGAAGAGGTCTGATTAACTCAACATGTCATATCTTAGTTCAGACATGTTTATTTGATATGATTATTGAGATGTTAGTATTCTTCGGGCCTAATTTTGGTTACACTAGTTGTTTAAATTCACATAGTTTTTTGGAATTTGATCAGTTTAGGATAGTGTACTTTTTTTTTTCTATTAGTTAATTTTCTATTTTCATTTGATTTTGTTATATATAAATTATTCCTAGTTCTTAAGTTTCTTTGAAAATTTAAGTTTATTTATTTTTTAAGATTTTATTATTTTTATATGGGGAAACTATTTCTAAGGTGCACATTGTGATCTTCACTTTTTTATTATCACAAATGGGTTTTTTTATCGGAAAACATCTACATCAAGTTTCAGATCTATGACATTGATTAGTGACTATAGTAGAACACCAAGACTTATTTTAAATTATGATGGTACTCTTTAAGTAGACGAAAGAGTCTATATATAGATTTTCTTTGAATCGTACCCATCCCACCACATTAAAGTGATCTTCTACATTTATAGTTTAAGGGAAACATTTGGGGTCAATTTTTTATTTTTTTTTAAGTATGACATCTATTCTTTAAACTAAGATTATCTCTTATACTACCCCACTTCTTTTACCCAATTGCATAAGAAATTATTTCAAACAAATCAAAATGAATGAAATAAGGAAGTTGAAAGAACTCTAAAGTGTGGGAAGTACAAGTAAACTCGTCAGGGCTATGGATGCACTAGCAGCAGGGCCACACGTATATGGTACCGAGACATCTTTGACGAGGATATGGACACTTGCAAGCAATGAATCAATGTCAGGAAAAAGAGATAATTTGTATACTTATATAGGTATCTACTTATCATAAAACTCCATAGTTGTACCTTTTCTATTCAATAGTGTGAGGATAGTATAAATAAAATTATCCCTTTTAATGATTCATTGTTTAAAGATAGAATATATATTAACTACTCAAAATGTTTGGATTTATACTATTAAATTTGTCATACA
Organism: Picea glauca; assembly: GCA_000966675.3. Taxonomy (NCBI): domain Eukaryota; kingdom Viridiplantae; phylum Streptophyta; class Pinopsida; order Pinales; family Pinaceae; genus Picea; species Picea glauca. The sequence goes on from JZKD02S1610473.1 coordinate 1,297,584, forward strand.
TGGTATCCACAGGATCTTACAATGTTTAAAGATTTTTTGAAACTTATCATGTGATTTTTAGTAAACTTAAGCCTCATTATATTAATAAAAAAGATAATTGGTTGGCTTACTTAGTTGCCATTTTTTTAGCCCTCATCAACTCCCCTTAATTTTTAGCAAAAATAAAGGGCTCCCTATTAAATTTTGAAATTATTTCATTTGGCTTGTCTCTTGATTTTGAAGGGATGATTTTTTTGTTAGATGACTCCATTTGTTTTCGGTTATTTTAGTCTTTTTCATTTTCTTTAGTTTTTGAGTGCTTTCATCATTGATTCTTTTTGGTTTTTTTTCATGGGGTGATTACTTCATGATATATGCTTTAGATTGAAACCATGACTGGTATTATTACATTCATATCTTGGATGAGAAGTGAGGAATCATTAAATGTGGTTTTCTTAATGGTCATGATTTTGGTGATGATCTTGTTGTGTCATGAAAGCTAGTTGTTTCATTGCATTTTCTTTACATTCATAATGTTTGTGACATTTGAGTCTATTTTATTTATGATCATTCAATATTGTTTACAAGATCAATTTGACTTACACAAAGTGGTTTCATAACCATGTTTTCTTGAAATTGGGTTATCATAGTGTTTCGACACTTTCACCAAGATTCAGTTTTCAATGCATAAATGAGTTAACTAGGAATTTTGGGGGATTAAAATAATTCAACTAAAATATAAATCTTAAAAATATTAATCCATGTCTCATAAGAAAACATGATAAAGAATGGAAATGAGAAGACAATTTTGAATTTGAATAATTCATCATTTTTAATGAGCCTTAATTTTTGTTAAAAAAATAACGCCATTTTCGCAATTTTATACTTTTGGAAAAAATTGAAATAATTCAACTAAGGATTATTCATATCCGAAGGGGGGGAGAGTAGGGGGTAGAGAGAGGGATAGAGGGGAAAATTGGAGAGAGAGAGAGAGAGAGAGAAGGCTCGGGGACAAAGATATTTAGAGAGGGATGGGGAGAAAGAGAGGGGAAGGGAGAGATAGAGGGGAGGCAAGATAAAGTAGGAGATAAATCAAGAGAGTGTGGGGGAGAGAGGGGAAGAGAAGGAGAGAGGGAAGGAGGGGGAGATAGA
>JZKD02S1610473.1:1302391-1344357 GCA_000966675.3 Picea glauca
CCCCTCGAAGAGGCCCGTGAACATTGCTCTCAGAATCAAAGTGTTATTTATGTTGTTATTCTTATATCATTTCAGTGTTATTGTGGTGATTATTCTGGTTATATTGTTGTTATTCAATCATTTCTAGAATTTTATTTTTGTTCTACATACTTCTTATATCTGGTATATTACAAGTGGTGTCAGAGAACCTTCCTTGGCAAAATTTGTGGGTAAATTGTTTTTAGGGTAGAGACGTATTCTTGCGTCTTTAAGCCACAGAGATCTGTCGTTACATGCATAAACCTGTGGTTGAGGGAGTCATACATGCAGGAAATACAAGTGGTTCTTAAGCGCACATTTGTTGCCCACCCTTGTAACCCATGTTGGCACCCCTTCAAGTGGTATCACATCAGACAACACCTATGTACGGATCAACCTAGATTTCCTGAAGCCCTCTTTAGATAACCGATCAGCCACCTGACTACTATAGTACCACCGAGAAAAACACTCGGGAATATACTCTCTAGTACGTGGGTAGTCGGGTAGTACAACTAAGGGTACAGTCTATCCTCATTAGTTAGTGCCCTAAGATATTGGGCCGAGTACTATTGTTGGACCCCAAACGGATATCAGATACCTATAGCAAAAGGCAAACCCTTGTCTGTAGAACCCTTGAATACCTAACCCTTGGGGACTGAAACATAAACAAATTAAAACAGACAAGATCTATTGTTGTGCAACTGTGTTTGGGTTGCCAAGTAAATACACATTTCACATTTCTTTCTGGTTAAGCATTTGGGCATTTCCTCTCTGCAGTATTCTTCAGACCGGAGTATAACCGATCAACCTAGATTTCCTGAAGCCCTCTTTAGATAACCGATCAGCCACCTGACTACTATAGTGCCACCGAGAACAACACTTGGGAAGATACTCTATAGTACATGGGTAGTCGGGTAGTATGGCTAAGGGTACAGTCTATCCTCATTGGTTAGTGCCCTAAGATATTGGTCCGAGTACTATTGTTGGACTCCAAATGTATATCAGATACCTATAGCACAAGGCAAACCCTTGTCTGTAGAACCCTTGAATACCTAACCCTTGGGGACTGAAAGATAAACAAATTAAAACAGACAAGATCTATTGTGGTGCAACTGTGTTCGGGTTGCCAAGTAAATACACATTTCACATTTCTTTCTGGTTAAGCATTTGGGCATTTCCTCTTTGCAGTATTCTTCAGATCGGAGTATAACTCCATAGGTGTTAGAAAAAGTCTGGAAATTTTTTCACCATTATTTGAGACCTATTCCATTGAATTCATCTCTTCACCCTTATCACTTTCATCCATATAATTTTTCAGGAAACAATTTGACCCCGCCCCCCCCTTTTCAATTCCCCCATCCTCATGGCCCATACCCATAGCCAAGACTTGGAATCTCGCTTCAACACCTTGCAATCTGGTCTCATCGAGACCCAACAAGAAGTAAAATAACTCAGTGCCAATGTTGTCGCCATCAATACAACCATGCAATCCTCAATGGATGAAATCAAACAAGACCTCACCACCCATCTTGAATCTATCTTTTCGGCATTCTGCACCAAACTGCATATCCCTACAAATAACATACTAAAGGTGACCATTCCTCTCATTCCCATAACTTTCAGAACCATCACTTTTAATGTGACCTACGCATTCCAAGGGTGGATGTGACCAAATTTGATGCTTCGAACCCCACTAGTTGGGTAACCCAAATGGAACATTATTTCTCTTTATACAGCATTACAGATGACTTGGCCAAACTCCAGTATGGTGTTCTCCATCTAGATCAAGATCGTTGGCAATGGTGGAAATGGAGAAAAACTTTTTGTCAAGGGTATATTTCTTGGACACACTTTGTGGCAGAGCTTTATGAATGCTTTGATAATGACACCAACCATTTGGGTTGTTTGACAAAGTTAAAACAATCAGGAACAATGGAAGACTTTATAGCTGCCTTTGAGCACCTGCATTTTCAAACAGAGGGCATGTCTGATGACTTTTTCTGAGAATGTTTTATCAGTGGCCTCAAGGATGAGATTCGGGCCCATGTCCTCATGGCTCAGCCTCAGAGTTGGGTGGAGGCTACTAAAATAGCTAAAGAGGCACAATAGATTGTATCTTCTCAAAACCAGAAACCCTCCTTTATCCCTCGCTCTAAACCAGTAAATCCCACTACTCCCTCCGCTCCACTAAAGATCCAAAAATTGACCAAGGATTAAATGGATGAATGCCAACTCAAAGGCCTTTGTTATAATTGCGATGACAAATATTTTTGGGGCCACAAATGTAAGGAACAAAATATCTTTATGGCCATCTCCGAGGATATTTCGGAAGAGGATATTTAAACTCCCCTTGTGTCTGACTCACTTGAAACCCCCGACATAACCCCTCCCTCAGACCCTCTTGAAGTAGAACAAAACATTTCCCTCAATCCTCTCACTGTATTCTCCGCTCCCCAAAACCTCAAGCTAATCGGTTACATCAAGCATCGGAAGGTCATCATTCTGGTTGATAGTGGAAGCACCCATAATTTTATTCATCGCCGCATTTCCCAAGAAACTCATTGCTACATCCATGCCATCAATAATTTCCAAATCATGATTGTCAATGGTGGTTCCATGAAATGTGGAGGGCGTTGTGAAAATGTGCGTCTCCAAATTGGTGACTACCACCTGAAATATCACATGTTTTCTATAGACATGGGAGGGTGTGACATTGTGTTGGGTGAAAACTGGCTAACCACTTTGGGTCCCATTCTCATGGATTTTAAGGAATTAACCATGAAATTTGACCAGGAAGGCCACCAATATAAGTTCCAATGAATCACTGTTGATTCACCTAAGATCATTAGTTCCCATCGCATGGAAAAGCTTCTCAAAAAGGGTCATTCTGGTGTTATTGCTCAACTCCATTCCATCCATGCAACAGAAACACCCTCAGTGTCGCAAGACCTCCAAGACATCCTTTCTAAACATCAAGTGGTATTTTCCACTCCTCAGGGACTCCCTCCGTCATGTGGTGTTCATGATCATTCCATTCCCCTTGTACCTGGAAGCCTTCCTCCCAATATCCGTCCGTATCGTCACCCCTTTTCCCAAAAAAATGAAATTGAGAAAATAGTCCAGGAACTCCTTAATGCATGTGTTATCCACCCTAGTACAAGCCCCTACTCTTCTCCTATGGTCATGGTCGTGAAGAAATAAGGTTCTTGGTGAATGTGTCCTGACTTTCATGCCCTCAACAAACTTACCATTAAATAAAAATTTCTCATTCCTGTCATTGATGACCTCCTGGATGAACTGAGTGGCTCCCAATTCTTTACTAAACTTGATCTTCGTTCGGGCTACCACCAGATACATATGAAAGAGGAAGACACTCCCAAGACGGCCTTTAGAACTCATGAGGTCCACTATGAGTTTTTGGTCATGCCCTTTGTCTTGTGTAATGGCCCCTCCTCCTTCCAAAGCCTCATGAATCATGTCTTCCATCATTTTTTCTTAGTTTCTTTGATGATATCCTCATATATAGCAATACCTGGATAGAACATGTTTCTCATGTGGATTGATTTCTCCATCTACTCTCTCAGCACCAACTTTTCCTGAAACAGTCTAAATGTGATTTTGGCACCTTAGAAGTAGAGTACTTGGGTCATCTGGTTGGCAAGGATGGCGTAAGGGTGGATCCTAAAAATATTGAAGCTATGCAATACTGGCCTCACCCAAAGACTCTCAAAATATTGCATGCATTTCTGGGCTTAGCAGTCTATTATCACAAGTTTGTTAAGAATTATGGAAAGATTGCAGCACCTCTCACTTCTCTCCTAAAAAAGAACTCTTTCACTTGGACTCTAGCTGTTGCTCAATATTTTCAAACCTTGAAGATGGCCATTTGCACCACTCCAATCCTGGCCCTTCCTAATTTAACAAATAACTTTGCCTTGGAATGTGATGCTTCAGGGAAAGGAATTGGTGTTGTCCTTATGCAAGAGGGTTGGCGTTTGGCCTTTACCAACAAGCAAATATCTGAAAGAAATCTGAGCAAATCTATCTATGAAAAGGAAATGTTGGCTATTATGCATGTCGTTGATTTGTGGCACCCTTATCTATTGGGGCAATGCTTCCAAATTAAGACAGACCATCAAAGCCTCAAGTATTTTTTGGAACAATGCATTTCCTCCCCGGAGCAACAAAAATGGGTAACTAAGCTATTTGGCTATGATTATGAGATCATTTACAAGAAAGGAAAATAAAATGTGGTTGTGGATGCACTTTCCTGCAAATATGAAGATGAAGGATCCCTTTTTTCTCTTTCCTTCATTGTACCAAATTGGCTCCAAGTTGTTCGCCAGGAATGGCTACAAGATCCCAAAAGTTTGCAGCTGATCCAAAAATTGTAGTCTAGTGCTCCAGCTCCCCCAGGGTACTCTTGGCTCCATGATGAGATTCGATACAAAGGCCGTTTGTATTTAAGTAAAAAATAAAAGCTTAAATCCACGATACTTTCTAAGCTTCATGCTACACTAACAACGGGGCACTCTAGGTTCACCAAAACCTATGATAGGGTCAAACGTTCTTTTTTCGTGCAACTGTGTATGAAACATGGAATTCATAATTTTGTGGCCAAATGTGATGTGTGTCAACGCAACAAGGGAGAAACAGTCAAATATATGGGCACACTATAACCACTCCTGATTCCACCTGCTATTTGGAAGGACATCTCTATGGATTTTATTACAGGCTTACCCAAATCGAGAAATAAATCAATCATCATGGTGGTTGTCGATCACCTTTCCAAGTATGCTCATTTATGTGCTCTTCAACACCTATTTACAGCATCCACGGTGGCTCAAATTTTCATGGATCAGGTCTTCAAGCTCCATGGCATGCCACACTCTATTGTTTCTGATCGTGACCCCACTTTCACAAGAAATTTTTGGCAAGAAATTTTCAAGCTACAAGGCACCCAATTGCATCTCAATACAACTTATCATCCCCTTACTGATGGTCAAACAGAAGTTTTCAACAAGTGTTTGGAAACATATTTGAGGTGTTTTTCCTCGAAAAATCAAAATCAGTGGACTCAATGGTTACCCCTAGCTGAATGGTGGTACAACACTTCATACCATATAGCTACACACATGACTCCTTTTGAAGCGGTATATGGACAGAAGCCACCTTTAGTTCTCTCATACTTACCTGGTGTCTTGAAGATCGAGGCAGTTAACCAAACACTTACAGTTCAAGAGGCTATTCTCTGTACCCTCAAAGAGAATTTTTTCATGGAACAGAATCACATGAAGCAACAAGCAGATCAAGGTCGCTCTGAACGTCAATTTGAAGAAGGGGATCAAGTGTTTCTTGGCCTACAACCTTACAAGCAAAATTCCCTCAAGGCTGAGCATTTTCATAAGCTAGCACCCAAATTTTATGGTTCTTATATAGTTCTCAAGTGTGTGGGATAGGTGTCATATCAATTAGCTTTTCCCAATCATTCGAAGCTACACCTTGTTTTTCATGTTTCTTGCTTAAAGAAGGTGATCAAAACTAAGTGCCAAATTCAAACCAACCTTCCTGAGTTAGCCGAAGAAGGATCCATTTGGCTATAGCCACAAGAAGTTTTGGACCAGTGTGAGCATCGCCTATGTTAGAGAACCATCAAGGAAGTGTTAATCCAGTGGAAAGATACAACTCCAGCAGATGCCACTTGGGAACCAGCTACCATTCTGCAGCAATTTCCACATCTCAAGCCTTATGGACAAGGTTGTTTTTAAGGGGGAGGACATGTTAGGGTCTTAAACCGTGTAGAACAATATATTTGGATGTAATAAAGGTCATTATTAATAAGGCCTTGCAATAAAATAGAATAAGTCGAATGTAAGAAGACCTAATAGAAGCTTCAACTTCTAGAAGGATCTTCCTCTAGATGCTTCTTTTGATAGACATATTTAGTATAAATAGGAGTCGAGGGTATGAGAACCCTAGCTTGGAGATTATTGTAATAGAGCTCTGTTCGACTGGAGGTTTCCCCCTCGAAGAGGCCTATGAACATTGCTCTCATAATCAAAGTGTTATTTTTGTTGTTATTCTTATATCATTTCAGTGTTATTGTGGTGATTATTCTGGTTATATTGCTATTATTCTACCATTTCTAGCATTTTATTTTTGTTCTGCATACTTTTTATATATGGTATATTACAGTAATGGTCATGGTCAACCATATTCGATATCATCCATAGTCATTTTCATGGTCATCATCAATTGCAGTTAACTATGGTTATGGTCAAGCATAGTCAATCGTAATCAACCATAATTAGAGTCAACCATATTCAACCACTCCAATGGTCAACCATAGTCACAATCATGGTCAACCATGGAGTCATGGTTTACCATAGTTAACTAAACTCATGGTCAAGCATAGGCTATCACTCTAAACCATCATCGGGGTCATGGTCAATGTTTTGTATTTATATAATAATGTATTATTGATGTATTTTTGCTTCATTACTTCAATGAATTAATGTACTATTAAGAATTTAATACCTTTTTAATGTTTTAATGCTTTATTAATGTATTAATTAATAATACTTTATTAACATATTAATACTTTAATAATGTATTATTAATGTGTTACTTTATTAATGTATTAATACTTTAGCAATGTAATATGTAATAATATAGTATAAATGTATAATTAATATAAATATGTTTAATAATAATATGTTTATAATCAATGTATAAATATATTAATTATAATGTATTTATACAATATAATAATGTATAAATATATTATTATAATATATTAATACATTATTAATGTATAATTACTTTATCAATGCATCAATGTATTAATGTAGTAAAACATTAATGTAATAATGTAATACTTTAATGTATTTATGTAAAAATGTATTTTTACTTTATCAATGTATTATTACTACTTCATTATTCTTGGTCATGATGAACAATAGGCATACTTAAGGTAATGGTCAACCATAGGCATATTTAAGGTCAAACATGGTGAATTTCATCGATAGTCATGGTCAACCATGGTCATAACAAGCGATGGTTATCCATGGATAACAATTGTCAAACGTGGTTAACCATTATCAACCAAGGTCAACCATGGTCATGGTGAACTAAGGTAGCAATGGATTAATGTAAAACATTAATGTATTAATAATTTAACAATGTATTAATTACCGATGTATAAATATATTAATTATAATGTATTTAAACATTATAATAAGTCGTAGTCTAAATGTTCTAGGTTTTGGATCTTCTCTGATGACACTTTCCGGGGATATTTGTTTGAAATCCAAAGAGAAATGGTTAGATATGCATATTTGAGTGACTATTTATGTATAAACAGAGTGCCCTAGAGGTTTTTCATCATGTTGAATCCATTTCTGCATTCAGAAATGGATTTTAAACAACAAAAAATATTGATTTCCTGTAGATTGATGTATCTATATTACAACAACAAAAAAAAAAAAAAACTAGAATAGTTAGACAACACCCTATAATAATGAGTTAATACATTATTATAATGTATTAGTGTGCCTCATGTATTAATACATTATTAATGTATCATTACTTTATTAATGTATCATTACCTTATTAATATATTACTTTATTATTCTATAAATACATTATCAATGTATGATTACCTTATTAATATATTACTTTATTAATCTAGTAATGTAATACTTTAATGTATTTATGAACACTTTAATACTTTTAATAATGTATGAATGATTTATTAATGTATTAATATTCTATTAACATATTACAGTAATACATTATTCATGTAATTTTTTTTAAATAAAAAATTGCATTACCTCAGATAGCTAGTAACTAGTACAAATAGAAAAGTTTGTAGCCTGATCTGCCAAACAGATGGAAACCAGAATTGGCTACAAGCTTGTGAAAGCATCCATGTTTAAAGTGATAAACAAAAGTAACTATAAAAAAAACTGTGAAAGTTGTACTCTGGCCCTGGGCCTACCTAATACTGTAACTATGAGTGATTTGAACAAAAAGACATGACATGATAAAATTCAAGCACTAGAAGAACCTAGATTACCATAATTGTTTGAGGGGTGAGGCCAGGCCGGAGAAAATACATAAGGTTGGCAGTAGGTCGGGCACCTTATTTTGACAAGCTCGCTTGAAAGAGAGTCGAAGAAGGCATCCAACTGGCTACAAAGGATGGTATGATGATCCAGATTGATATCAGTGGCCACCCACCTTTTCCAACTGGCTCAAAACAGTTTTCTGACAATTTTGGCAATTTACTATTTTTAGCAGTTATAACTTCCAGGGCCATTTTGAGGGCCTAAATGAAGGTTTTTTGGGATATATCTCCTCAATGATATCCAAAGGCATGATTGAGCCCCAAAATTGAATCTCCTCGATTATACCTTTCTAACGGTCTATCACACCCCTAAAACGGAGATCGTATGCAAAAGTTACGACCCCGGGAAGTTGATGTACTAACTTACCCAACCGGGGCCCACATGACTTTTGGTGCTTCATCTCCTAGGGTTAGGTTTTTGGATGTATATGGTTTTGGGAATTATTTCGTATTCTAAAAATGCCTTCAGAGACTCATTGTAACCTTCTTCTTGCAAATACTCACTGCCATCAGATCTCTTCTCAGAGATAAGCCGCCACCATTCCAACAAGCTTGTTTCCACTGTATTTTACAGTTTCAGCTTATTTCGTTATTGAATAGAAAACTAGTTTTACTGTATCTCTGTTATTTTTTGTTAAGAACCTGTTAATAATCTGTACTCATTTCATTCTTCTCATAAAATCTGGATCAGTGGTATCAGAGTGGTCTTCTCCTTGTCGTCTTAATGCATGTTCCCAACGAGGTCGTAGTACAAAGAGTTGGGTCTCGAGCTTGTTTCTCTTGAGGACAGAATCTCTCATACGCCCAAGCGACCTCCCATGGAAGGAGAAAATAAATATGATGGGATAGGAGATCCTTTCAAACTATTGATTGAGGAAGACCTCACACAACAGAGGAACGAGATGATGGATAGTTTTGCACAAATCCTTCGGCGGCTACCAACAGGCGATGCATCTTATTCAAATAGAGGCGCCACCCCCTTCAAGGTACAAATAAACTTTGATATTCCTATATTTGAAGGTCATATAGACACATATGTTGTAGACAAGTGGTTAAATATACTATAAGGGTATTTTTCTGTCCATAAATTTTTGAATAGAGAAAAGATTACTTTTGCGCTCCTCAAAGTCGTTCCCCATATCAAAGATTGGTGGGAAACTTTCTGTGAGAAAAAGGAAACAGAGGAAACCTCATTATTTTCAATCAAATCCACCTGGGAATCCTTCAGGGATGATATTAAGGAACAATACTACCCTATTGGAAGTTATGACGACCTGTATACCAAATGGACCACACTATGGTAAGAAAGAGACCAAGCAGTGCCAGATTTCACAAATATCTTCCATACCTTGCGCACCAAGTTGTGTATCAAAGATTCAGAGTGACATATGGTGCTCGAGTATCGAAGTGCTCTACATTGATACATCCAGACAAAAATGGAATTTCTGTACATCTCATCCTTGGGTGTGGCTTACCGATATTCCATCAAAATCGAGCAGAAGCTCAAACAAAAGACATGACAATTTGGGCCTGGGAACCCCTCACAACAAAAGATAGGAAAGGGTGGCCCCAACCCACTGAACAAAAGACAGAGAAAATATGGACAATATCACGACAACCAGTCCAAGACGCAATAAAAGAAGGACACTGGAAAGACAAAGAAAGATACCGGGAAGTTGTGCGACTTCCATAAGAGCCCTTGGCATAACACTGCTGACTACCGCTCAAAGAAGTCGTTGGTGGCCAAAGTGAAAGCCTTTGAATCAGATGCAGATTTTGAATCTAAGCCAGAACTAGAAATGGGAAGACGAATCATTGAAACAGAACCCAGTGCCATCGTTGCTACCACCAATATCCAGCCTGGTGAACCAGACGAGCCAGAAGAAGGAGAGAGCCTCTTCCATTCACAAATGTGGGTAAAAGGCACCCCGTTGCACTTCATCATTGATAGAGGTAGCCAGAAGAACCTCATCTTAGCAGAGGTCATCAAGTGGTTGGCCCTGCCAACAACGTCGCACCCACAACCCTACACCATTGGATGGCTCTACCAAGGAAGCAATCTCCGTGTCAACCAACAGTGTCGACTGTCGTATGACATCAAGCCCTTCAAAGATGAGGTATTGTGTGATTTTTCTCCTCTCGAAGTTTGTGATGTTCTTTTGGGCCAACCTTATTTATGGAAACATCATGTTGTATATGAGTCTAGGCCTCGTAGTGTTATTATTACTTTGAACAGGAAATTGTATAGGATACCCGAGGCAGTCCCACCTAGTGTTATTTCCTTGATCTCTGCTAAGCAATGCAGGAAAGTCATCTCTTAGACAGGGAAGTTTGTATTCTTCGTGATTCTCTCACAGAATAAGTGAAACATCACAGCCACATCCAGGATCTCTGTGAACGACCTCTCCACACAGCAGAAGCAAGTAGATAAGGTCATGGGATAATACTCATATATCTTCTCCTCACCTACAGGGGTACCTCTGCACTGCTAGGTCAAGCACCCCATTGATTTGATCCCTGGCACACCGCTACCCAATGGGCCAATCTATTTTCACTCTTTATTACATAATGAGGAGATCAAGTGACAGATTCAAGAACTGATCCACAAGGGGCACATATACCCCAACTCATCACCTTATGGGAGCCTAATCGTGCTGGTACATGAGAAAGATGGAACCTGGCGACTCTGTATTGATTACCGGGCTCTGAATAAAATCACAGTCAGAAACTGGTAACTGATTCCCTGAATCGATGACCTCCTTGATCAACTCACGGGGGCCAAATACTTCAGTAAGATTGATCTGAATTCTAGCTACCACCAGGTCCTGATAGAATAGATAGATGTATGGAAGACTGCCTTCAAGTCAAAGGAAGGCCTTTTTGAATGGTTCGTCATGCCCTTTGGTTTGAAAAATGCTCCAGCCACTTTCATGAGGATGATGGACGATATCCTACGACCATTCACCAAAACGTTTGTAGTAGTGTATTTGGATGACATTCTAATTTACAACAAGACTTGGGTCGAACACTTGCAGCATATTCAGCAGGTTCTGCACACCCTGCGGCAGCACAAGCTATATGCAAACTTGGAAAAATGTTCCTTTGGCATGGACAGGTTCCATTACCTGGGATACATAATTGATTAGCATGGTGTACATGTGGATCCAGCCAAGATCCAATTCATCCATGATTGGGCAGCCCCAACAACACTCACTGAGCTTTAGAGCTTCTTGGGCCTTTCCAATTTCTACTGTAGGTTCCAATTTCTACTGTAGATTCTCCCATATTGCATGGGCCCTCAACCAAATAAACAGGGTGGTGGTAAGGAAAAATTTGCGTGGGGCCGGTCCCAACAACAAGCGTTCGATGATTTGAAGCAACGCTTGTTCTCAGCCCCAATACTTTCACTACCAGACCTGCAACATCCCTTTGAGATCGAGACATATGCTTTAGACTATGTTGTGGGCGTCGTTCTCACTCAGCACGACCACCTCGTGGCCTATCATAGTGAGACACTTTCAGATATTGTCTGTAACTACCCTACTTATGAAAAAGAAATGTACTCCATTGTGAAAGCATGCCACCAGTGGAGACATTACATTCTTTGGAAGGAGACATTCATCCACACTGATCATAAGCCACTAAAGTTCATGCAAACACAGGGAAAATTACAGAATTACCGCCATCAAAAGTGGTCCACATACTTGCAGCAATTCCACCTCAACATCAAGTATAAAACAAGAAGCACCAATCGTGTCGCTGATTGCCTCAGCAGACAACCAGTCGCGGAACTCACCATGGTACTAGAATCTTTCGGCCATGAGACATCTCGATGGCCCCAACTCTATGAGACAGACCCTGACTTTGCCACCACCTACCAAATGTTGGGTGCAAACGCAGTTGTCGATAGTTTCCATCTTCAGGATGGATTGTTGTGTCATCTGGTCCATATATATGTTCCATCAAGTGAGCGAGCGAAGCTAATCTAGGAATCCCACTACAATCTGGTGGCAAGACACTTCAGCGTCGAAAAGATAGTGGCGATGCTACAGAAACATTTCTACTGGACAAAACTTCGACAGGAGGTCAACAAGTATATCAAGTCCTACACTGTCTGCGCTATTGCCAAACTGACCACTAAGAAACAGGGCCTATACACCCCTCTTCCTACTCCTGACAAGCCATGAGAATCCATCTCAATGGACTACATGTCGAGCCTCCCATCCACCAAGTGGGGAAATGACTATGATTTTGTGGTTGTTGATCACTTTTATAAGATGGTGATTATGGTTGCCTGCAAGAAGAGAATCACAGTAGAGGCCAGTGCCAAGATCTTCTTTTAATGAGTTTGGGTACATTTTGGAATCCCATAAACCATTGTCTCATATCGGGATAGTTGATTTCTCAGCACATTCTAGATGAGATCCTTCCCTATCTCCAGCATAGCTACAACCGATCCCTGCATAGCTCAACCGACCACAACCCCTTTCAAGTGGGGTTGTGATTCCAACCACTGGGTCCCATAGATGTTGCACTTCCCCTTGCAGTCACCTCGACCGACTCATCTCCTACTCCAATTGAAGCTGACAAAGCCACTCGGTTCATTGAGAGGATCCAGCACATCTACCAACAGGTTCAGGATATCCTACAAAAGTCCAATGAAAAGTACAAACAACTCCATGATCAACATCGGGTGCCACATAAGTTTCATGTGGGTGACAAAGTTTGGTTCCACTTGCAGAAAGAATGCCTTATAGGACCCCATCAAAAGATTTTACCACTCCATTATGGGCCATACACTATCAACAAGGTCATGGGGGATAATTCTTTTGAGCTCAACATTCCTCCTTTCCTTGGCTTGCACCCAGTGTTCAACGTGGATCTCCTTCACCCTTATTTCCCACCATTATTGGACAACTTAGAAGTAGCAGAACAACTGACACCAACAGAGCTCAACCCTGACTTCATACAATAGGAATTCAATGATCATATTGTGGATATATAGATCAAGGGCACTCGACAACAAAGGATCCAGCTTTATCGAGTCGTCAAAGCAGGGCAGCTCCTGCACCAAGGCAAGTAGCTCACCCGGAGCCAAATTCAATAGAAATTTCCTCATCTGATGGGGGACCTCAATGAAATGGATACAATTTATTCCTAAGGAGGGAGGATTGATCCATATGGATATCGTTGGACACCCACCTTTTCCAACTGGCTCAAAACAGTTTTCTGACAATTTTGGCAATTTACTATTTTTAGCAGTTTTAACTTTCGGGGCCATTTTGAGGGCCTGAATGAAGGTTTTTCGAGATAGATCACCTCAATTATATCCAATATAATTATTGAGCCCCCAAAATTAATCTCCTTGACGATACCTTTCCAATGGGTTATCACACGCCTAAAATGGATATCGTATGCAAAAGTTACGACCCCAGGAAGTTGATGTACTAACTTACCCAAACGGGGCCCACATGAATTTTGGCACTTCATCTCCTAGGGTTAGGTTTTTGGATTTCTAGGATTTTTGGCATTATTGCTTATTGTAAAAAGGCCTTTAGAGCCTCGTTGTAACCTTCTTCTTTCGAATGCGCACTACCATCACATCTCTTCTCAAAGATAAGCCGCCACCATTCCAGCAAGCTTGTTTCTGTTGCATTAGACAGTTTTAGCGTATTTCATTATTGAATAGAAAACCAGTTTTACTATATCTCTGTTATTTTGTGTTAAGAACCTGTTAATAATATTTATTCATTTCATTCTGCTCATAAAATCCAGATCATATGAAGAAAGAGTTGGTCAGCAACATCATTTCTCATATCGAATATCAACTGCAATTGGTCCTCTGAGAGGTTGTATATGTGGGGCATCTCAGGTATTGTATCCACATTGGGGTTGGGCTCAATTTTCGAACAAGAATATTCCTGAAACTTGTTATCATGCAAAGGATAAGGAGACTCTTTCATAACTAGATAACCCCCTACAACTAAGGTGGGGGAACACCTACTTCTCGGAAGGAACTAAGAAGAGAGGGCTACAAATATGTGGAAGAAACCAATTGGGAGACCGGAGGAGATTAGGGAGGCACTAGGGTGAATTTTTATTCAATGAAAATAGGATTTTTGTCATCCCTCCAATTTTTATCAATGGGGAAGAATCCATAGAGGGAGAGATGACAAGGAATGGGCCATAAGAGGGTGGCGGAACTGGTAAGGAAGAATGCCCTAGCTGAAGCCATCAAGCCATGAAGTTGTAGTAGGCAGTTTCGTGCTTCGTCTTACCCCTCTCGTGCAGAATTGCAATTGCAAGGAAATCAAAAGGGAGAAAGGGAAGGATTATCAGAGGTTCGTGGGCCTGAGGACTTAAAGTGAGGGAGGAGGATACCAACCACGATGCTCGAGCAATTATAATAGACCATATACTATTCCTTACCTCCAATAATTTTTCCAAATATGTAATGAAAAATGCCATTAAATATGAATTGAATTCCCCAATCTTCTTCGTACCAACCCTGTAGCAGTCCAACACTCAAATTGATCAACTCATTAAGTTTCCCATGTTTTGTAGGCGCACCTCCAAAATAGTTGTGTTAATTCTTTGCATCCAGAAGAACATAGGAGGGAGGTCGGTGACAGTATGCATTAACTTCCCTTGGTGCATGTTGACTAGATGTCACCCCATCAGGGGGAGAAAAATCTATGTGGGCCAAATCAATACAATGTATCAACAACAGAGGGGAAGGAAGCAGGTTGGCATCAATCTTGATATCATGTTTTTGTAAAGAGACCCCTTCATTTACTAGCTTTTCAAGTATCTTATTCACTTCTCTTCGGATATGGGCAGTGATAAGAGTGAGAGAGGGGTGAAGCAGTGTTTGAAAGGTGTCAAGAGGGCCAAGAACATTTTTTGTTGGGGGGGAATTTTGTAGGATCACACCCATTTATGATTTTAGTGGCTAACAAAAGAATCACTTGAGAGTCCCCTTCAATGATCAACTGATTTAGATTTAGGATGGAAGCTAATTGGATTCCTATAATAAGGCCCCAAAGCTCCATAGAGTTGTTAGTATCATGCCCCAGGTTGCCAGCCATAATCTGTTTGATTTGGCCAGTGTTTTCTTCAAGAACTTCCCCAAACCCTGTAGGTCTCGGATTACCCTTCGATGCACCATTGAAGTTCAGTTTGATAAATCTTGTGGGAGGTAATTTTCATTAGGTAGGGCTAAGGGAGCAAGACGAGATAGGATTATGGGTGGGAATGGGAATATTGAAACGTAGATTCAACTTCCAATTAAAAAGTATGATTCTTTCCTTGTGTTAGAAAATAAAGAGATGTGCTCATTTTTCCATAGACAATATAGAAATATTGTCACCCAACCATAGGCACAAAGGCCGCCCCCAAGCACCTTAAACTTGACAGACATAATAATTTTGTAATCAAACCAATAGCCAACCAAGGTACAACACCTTTCTCCAAGGCTAGTGCACCAAGCAAGAATAACCAAAGACCAAGCATAAAGTCCAAAACATAACCAAGAGAAAGTCCAACCAAAAGCCAAAATCCCAGTTGCGGCAGTTGTAGCTGCACTCCCTCTCCAAACTTGTGAACCACTATTCTTATCAAGTTGTGAGAATAAGAGTGACAAATGATCTCTAGCACCCTCTTATTTATAGTGCTCTTTGTCACATGTCCAGGCCAACTTCTTCTTTTAGAGTTTAACACTTAAATATTAATTATTTTCTTGAGCCGACATGTCTTCTAGGGTTTCTACACATTTGTTTAGGGTTTCTCTTACTTCCCGAAATATCTAGTCTCGTCAAAGGTTACATGTAGAGGTTAATACCTTTCACAAATAACATAATATCAACACTCCCTCCTAGCTAGGGAGGTATTAAAGGAAATGGTATTGAGAACAAACAGACCATTCAACCTATAGCATCATCATAGCCACACAAGCTATATCATGATCATGTATATCAACTCAAAAGAAACATCATCACTATCATTATCATTTGATAGCATCAACTGCATCATCTCTCGAATCCATACTCCATCTGATTAATTGGGCATGATGCTGAATAAGTCACTCACTCCACAAAGTGATACAAGAACCATTCTTCTAATCCAAGCATATGTCCTAGAAGAATAATTGTTCCAACAGATGTTGGAAGTCATGCCATGGGCTACAAGGACTATTCTTCTAATCTGGACATACGTCCTAGAAGAGTGACTATCCTGGACCATTTTCCTTATGGCCACTACTGTGAACTCAGGGAAAGTTTTTGTCTTGCACCAATCTTTCCACTTTGGTCACTACTATGAACTTAGAGAGATGAACCATTATTCTAATCCAGACATACATCCTAGAAGAATAGTTGTCCATGTTACATCAACAATCTGTTAACCTGGACCATTCTCCACAAGGATAATGTTTTTCCACCAACAAACTTTCAACCTGGACCATCCTCCACAGGAAGGATGTCTGTCCACCAGCCATTTTTCCCTCCTGGACCATTCTCCACCTAGAGAATGTCTATCCATCAGCACACTGAATATCCATCTAGATGGAAATCATCTCCAACAATAGTGGTAGTCTCCATGGAAATCAGAACAATTCCATCCAATAGAACACCACTGTGTCTATCCATAGTAGTACACAACAACTACCCAGTGGTACACAACCACTCCTTGTAGCACACAAATACTAAAAAGTGACACATAGTGACTATCAGTGGATCACATCCACCACAGTAGCATACAACTATTGTCTAGAGACATACAATCTCCACAAAAATCATATCATCTGATATCAATCTGCATAAACAATATCATTATACAAAATGAGTCATCTATGCCATTCTTCCACTCATATATGTGAGATCTAGAAGAGCATCTACCTTCAGAAAGTAAAACATCATTCATGGTCTATCTAGACTATTCTTCCCAAGCATACAAGAATAATTGTCCCTGATTTATGAGCCTGGACCATTCACTTAACTGGGCCATTCCTCTAGCATTAATCATAGTGCAACCTGGAGAGAATGAGTTTGCCCTGGGGAATGCCTGTCCCTGATTGCTAAACCTGGACCATTCACCTAACTAGGCCATTCCTCCGGCACTAATCAGAGTGAAACCTAGAGAGAATGAGTCTTTCCTAGGGAATGATTGTTCATACCATTTCCTATGGAAATGACTGCCCTGCACCAACCTCTAAAACAGACCATTCTTCGAAACTACTCACAAATGTGAACTTTGAAAGAATGAATTCCCAGCGAGGCAGACCATTCTACTTGACCACTACTCAGACTTATTTCCAAGAATAATGAATGTCCTAGACCATTCCCCCACACTTTCCATAAGGGGAATCGTTGTCTATGGTACATCAACAATCTATTAGACCATTTTCATTACGAAAAAGATTGTCTGATCTGTACCATTTTCTGAATTGGAAAATGATTGTTCGTCGGAAATATTAAAATAATTTCTAGACTGGAAAGGAACTACCCAACCTGGACCATTTTTCGAATGGGAAAATGATTTTCCATGAATCAATAACATATCAGTTCTCCCTCCCAAGCTGGGAGTAATCACTTATTTTTTCAATAAGGAAGTCATCTACACGAGCCCCATCTTGTCCTTTAAGTATGCAAACTTTTCATCTTGGACAGAGGATTTACCAAAATATATGTTATCCTCTCATCTGTGGAGATATACTAGAGAACCACTTCTCCCCTATGGACTTTATCAGGGAGAGAATAATTCTTGATCTCAATGTGCTTCAAAATGTCATCGAACACTGGGTTCTATGAAAGCTTCACACAACTCTGATCATCACAATGTATCATGGTCAAATCAAGAACCTGATCAAACAATCCATAAACCAACTTATGGAGCCATACTACTTTCTATTGATATCAATTCCTGCTTCCAATATTTTATCCTCCCTTTTCTATTTTTCCAACTTCTTTTTTTTTCATTTCTTTTCCCTCTTATATACCTACCCTCATTCCCCTTTTCTTTTCTCCCTTCTCTTTTCCCTTTCTAGTTACCATACTTAGTCGCATTTCAAAAAAATCCACAGGTTCGTGGGTTGGTGGACTCGCAGGTCTTCACCTCCATCCATGTTCCTATATCATGAGTCCGACTGACGGCCTTGTTATAATATACTTAACCATGTTTTGCAACCGCCGGTTCACGGGTTCAAGCTTTCATCTTCCAAGTTCTGTGATCTCCACTTTTCACCCAAATGCCCTTGATCTACATTATGACCGTCATACTTGTCACGGGTACTGATCCCCTAAGTATTTCATTTCTCCTGTATCCAAGTCAGATCGACCGATGTGCAACACTTAGCCTATTTTTTATCGTTCGCAACAGTGGGTTGGTGGGTTCACAAAAGGCCCTAAATTCAAATTTCTCTTGTCCATCCCCGCCATCTTCATGCTTTTCCCAATATTCATTTAGTATGGTTTAATGCTAATGATTGTTCATGCAAACTCTGTAAAAATAATCATTAATAAGCAAAGGGATCGAGGATATTTTTCATTAAATTGCATTAAAGCACAATTTTCCAAAGGTTATATTATTGTTATCTCTCCGAAAGGATTCATTGAAAATTATTATCCAGTTGAAAGAACACTCTCATCAACCTATGGCAGTGGCAACTAGACAACAATTATGTGGTGATACTTTGAATATTTTTTGTCATGAAGACCAGAACTTTTAGTGGTCTAGATCATATTCGTACTACTCATCTCCTCCTGCACAAAGGGACGTAACCTGGACATCCAGAATTGCTCACACAGGATGTGTCCCTAAGGTATTCAACTACAAATAAATGGTTTCATGGTGTGTTGAGCAGTATGTACTGAGTCAATGAATTATACAACTTCAATATCATTCCCCCATCTCTCTTTCACTACGAATGTTTTGTAATATGTTGAAGCTCCCTGAGTCAACACTTACCTTCAAAGGAGAGAATTGCATAGATTTTCTAAAAAAGCATGACAATGGCCTGGATCTCTTGCCTAAGTTCTTGTAGAATACTGCAGTCAGCCTGGATCTATAAAATTCATAGAGCAACCGAGATGCTCTTGATCATTCCATTGGTGGTCTAGAAGAAGAAAACACGAAGTTGAAAGAAAGGATCAAGGAGCTCGAAGATGCCTTAATGCCTCTTCCACTTCTTTCTAGTCCTTTGTCAATAATTAGACCCACCACACCCATTGTTAAATTGAAAGGATCTTCAATCCTACTTACATCAACCAAGATTTATGTAGAAAGAAATATGAAGAAAATAATGGCGTTGATCACAAACACATGGGAGGTTTCGAAGAATATTGTTTTTTTTTGTTCGAGGGCACATGCATTCCATGAATATTTGCAAGATGATCTGAAGAACAAAGAAGGTTTTTACATTGATGATGTATTACCCTTTGGAAAAAAAGTCTATAACATTATGGAACTAAGAAGAAGAGAGGAGGATATGCCCTCCTTAATTTGGATAAAACATCTAAATTCTTGCTGGAAGGAAAAGATTAAAAATTTGAATAATATTGTTCAAGCATGCAGCGAAGCCACATTGAAAAGGGAATAAATAGACCTATATATAGACCTAGCAGGAGGGACTAACGAGACTCGTAGATATAGACCTAGCAGGAGGGACTAACAAAGTGCAAGACCCCAAATTAATTCTCAACTCAATGTTCCTAACAAAGCAACAATTTGACGAACATGTTGAGATTTTTAAAGGGTTATTAGTTGAAACGTTCTATGGTATACTCGAATATAATGAAGATGACCTAGACAATTGACTAGTGGTCTAGTCCATGAAGAATCAAGATATTGAGGAAGCAGTACATGGTATTTCCCTTGATTTAAGAGACTTGGAAGGAGAGTTATTTAACATTAAAATCCAGCATGAGATAAACACCGCACCAATGAAAAACTATATTGAAGAATGGTTCAAGAAAGTAATCGACAAATTGACCAATGAGGGGCAAGAAATGGTTGAGACAGTTCCTCTAACCATTAATGAATACAATAAAAGGACAACATCAAGAAAATGAAGACATGAGAGACTATAATAGTAAGTTTATGTTGATCACATATTTATTTCTTTATCAGTTATTTCATCCAGTTACTCCACTTCTTTGATTAGAATTTTTTAACCGAAGTTTGATAATGTTGGCATAGGGGCAGACCCAGGGTTCAATGCTTCAACAGCGCACCAAAAAAATCCTAACTACCGACCCTTTCGACAACACCTACGAAGTATATGAAGTCTCACCTGAGGTATAGGCAGGGGGGTTGCGGGACTCAAGTGTCTGCAACCTAGCTGGGACACAGATCTATGATTACAATACCTTAACAGAGCACTTAGCCAGTAACATTTATTAGTCTTTAACCCTAATTGTAGATCAACTCA
This sequence comes from Picea glauca, assembly GCA_000966675.3. Taxonomy (NCBI): domain Eukaryota; kingdom Viridiplantae; phylum Streptophyta; class Pinopsida; order Pinales; family Pinaceae; genus Picea; species Picea glauca. Next base: position 1,322,962 of record JZKD02S1610473.1, read on the forward strand.
ACATTCATCAAGATCTCATTATATCTAACTATTCATCACATAGCATCAAGGTAGATCTAACATTCATTCATATCATTAATCACTAAGCTACTACATCATATGCATCTAACATACATGAAGATTACAACACTAAGCATAAATCACATCAATCGCACAAAGCAACCACACCACAGGATATATGTGGTTCACCCCCAACGTGGGTCTACATCCACCAACTCTTCTTCTCTTCTTTATTAGCTTCTTCCAATCTATTTACATGCATGGAGCCACAAAGCCAACTCTACATATTACAGGAGATCTGCGTGCACCTCGCCAAATGCTCCTTCCCCAAGTTAGGTCACAGCACAAAGCCTTACACAGTATGCGCACAAAGCTTATTACAATCACTTGCACTTAGCTCTGCAAGTCTTAACGCATAGTATACACAAAGCCAAATACCACTATAATCACACAGATCAAACTCTTAACACTTAGCACCCCGGACTACATATCTTTCACAAATCCCATTTAGATCTACTCCATACATCACCTAGATACTTATTTATACATTACAAAAGGGGCCTAAACATGGGTAAAACCCATGGGCCGACATCCCATACCCGTTACATAAACCCTAATAACCCAAAAATACCTCAAAAGGGGGCGAGATCCTACGATCTCCGCTTCACCTAGGATCTTCATCTTCGACCAACCTGTTAAAGTCCTAAAAATGGTCAAACACAACCAAGGTTCTTCAAAACTTGGTTGAGGGCGAACAAGCCCCCAACACTCACCTGTGACTCATCCCAAGTCACTCTGATCTGGGTAATTCTACTTCGAAGGCCTCGAGTTTGGCTCGAGTTGCCTCGACTTGCTACTTTTCTAGAGCCTACTGCTTGGCGAACTCCTAGATGACTTTCTCAGTGAAAGGCCCTTCTAGGCGCTACTCTACTGTGGTGACCACTTGTTCCAGCTATGCACCTTCTCCCTTGATTTCTTCAAAAAGTGTGAACGATTCGTCATGCATCGGCTGGAGTCTCTGGGTCACTTCCATGACTCTTCTCTAGATGGCATTGACCTATTGTTGAATTGCGCGAACCTCCTATGACCTTTTCATATTTTCTACCACTGAAAGCAGCTTCAACTATGCTTGTACTGTCGATGCTTCCTGCTTTGCCTCCTGGAATTGTGACTCCAATCTCCTCAGTTCTGGGTATTCTTCAAGGCACTCATAGGTATGCGCACTTCAATTACTCAATTTCTTACATTCTAAGGCCAATACCTTGATTCTTTCTACTGCTCTCCTGGAAGTTTCTTCCCCGTGATCTCGCAGTTCCTGCAGGGTGCTCGACACTACTTGCAGTTCCATCTCTGCTACTCTTGCTTGAAGTTATTGAATGGCTTCAGTGAGCCTCCCTACTTGGCTCTCATCTATCTCTTCTTCTATCTGGCCCAATCCCAACATAGAGTGAAGTGCTCTAGCCACTGCTTCTCTAACTCCAATCTTCTCTGTGAGCAACTGATATTTCTCTCTCTGGATCTGTGCTTTGTCCTCTTCAAACTTCGCTCGGAGGTCATATTTCTCTTGCTGCACAACCCTACGTTTCTCTAGGGCTTCCTCCTGTGCTTTATTCAAGGCCTCTGTGGCATGTTCTTTTTCCTCCTGTACTCGGCGAAGGCGAGCCTCTATAACATCTAATAATCTACGTAGCTAGGCAGGCTCATCTCCCAATTCTATACCTCCTGATGATGATGGCTCCGTAGACACTGTGTGGCTTGAATAGAGGGAAAGTTGTACCCCTTTTAGCTCTGCCTCAATCCTGTCATACATTGTCTCCTTCTTTGCTTCATTTCATTGCAAAATATCCTCTGAAGTGTCAAATACAGCTACGATGATGAGGTCAATATCATCCATTGTGAGTATGTTCTGTGACTGAGGCTTATTCGTGCGGATCTTCTTTCATGTTGAGGGTTTCTTTGGATAAACCTTCCTTTTATTGAATGTCTTGGCCTCTGTAAGGGGATCCTTTGGCAGTGTCACTTCTCCCTTTTCCTGCTTGTCTTCTTCCCCTTCCTCTACTTGGTTAACTTCATCATCCCCTCCTTCTCTAGGTGAATCAGATGCAGTTTCCTCCAGTGCATTGTTTATCTCCTACACCTCTTCCTTCTCCTTCATCTTATTAGCGCTGATTAGTCTATCATATTCTTCTCGGTTGACTACAATACTTCTGATGATACCAAGGTTGGAGAGCTCTGTCTTCTCGACTGGTACAAGGAATTTTGTCGGCCATTCCTTGGTTATCTCCTCCATGTCTTCATCAGTTAATTTGTAATATGACTACAGCTCCTCCTTTCTTTCATCCCTATGCGCACTGATGTAAATGAAGTGACTGTCTGCATGGAAATTCTTTATTGGCCTGTAAGTATGCAAGGTATTCAGGGTCATTCGAGGGAATGAGTCAATGGCTCACGTGGGATGTAAGTAGTAAGTGTGGAAGACAACATTCGACTGCCACTACTTCACCATATCGCTCGAGAACCACAAGGTGGTGAACCTCACAGCCAATGGTTTGGATGGCTCGACTTCATGGAATGTTTCTCCCTCTAGAATCTCCCAAGAGACAAAGGCAACAAGAATCAACAACCAGCTGAAGTGAAACTCGTAGCCCTGGTCCTGCGCTTCGTGAAAATCCTACTCCAACTGGTTGACGAGGTAGCTCGCCCAGTTCATCTGCATACCTTCAACATACTTTCCTACGAGGTCGAAAACAAACCCCGTGACTTTCATTGGTCTATTATTCCTGACGAGCTTGCCTGTTATCAACTGATGAGCCAGGGGCACTGCACCATTTTGGATGGAGGCTACTTTGTAGCCTCGCTTCCCCTTCTCCACATCTCCATACATCTCCTTGATCCACTGTGCCAGGGAGCGATCTGTAGCCTTCCTTGGGTAAAAATCCTGAGGGTCTTCCCCCTGCATGCTCAATCCAGTGATCCGGTGGATCAACGTTGGATCTACAGTGATGTGTCTATCCAACCACAGGTACCCGCCATGGAAGCATGACAGGAGGATTTTAACGCATGCATTGACCTCCTGATGTCTACCAAAGTGTGGTATCTTCATCACATTAAGGATTGTTGATCTCATAATGTCCATAGTCCATGGTTGGGGAACTATCTTCGACTTCTTTCTAGTCGTCTTTGTCAGGTATCTATGAGGTGCGAGCATTCCATAATTCTTGCAGTCTCCTAATTTGAAATCACTGATCTTGAGCATCAGAATATGTCCCAACTGCGGTTCAACTGCATGTATCCCCTTTGGGAGGTACACAGTAATCAATATATAGTCGAAATCCCTCGGGATGATGTCATGACTAACTTTGTCATCCAAATGCGGGATGTAGTCAGGCAAGACCGATGGGATCAACTTCATGTTTGTCAGGTCATCATGGTGCTTGCTTCTCTTCTCGGTCGCTATTCGAGATGGTCTAGATCAACGTGCAGTCGACGAGGATGCTTGCAATCCTCTCATAGATGAGGTCTATACTCTAGCAGACATGACTTTCTCAGCCATAAGGTCTATCAAGATATCCTCCACAGACATCTCTAATGCACTAAAGTCATCCGACATGCATGCTCGAGATCAGATATCTCAGGTAGGTGAACAGATGCTTAAGGTAAACAAAATGGGTGGCAAGGTCTCAAATGCACAGCGCGATAGTAATCATTTCTCTGTGGGCTTGGATAATCATGATTTGTAAAAGTGTCTCAGTGATACATTCAATGGATTAAATAGACAATGTTGTAACAGATTCCTCCAACGAGCAGGAATGCCTCAATCCATCTGTTATGGCGTGGTATCGATGGTCCAATGGCGATATTTCTGGAAATAACTATGTTTATTACCATTCCAAAGCGTCATTCTAACAGTCGGGATATCTCCAATGGTCATATAGCTTCGTCGTGGCGAATTTCCAGTCTGCGTTGTTTTGTTATTCCAGTGAGGTTCAAGTTATGCAATCCTTCCTTCTGCGAAGTCCTCTCTGGAACCTCCTGCAACTTTTCTATATTTTCTTTCTTCTTACTAATATTTCTTGATTTCTTTCTTGTGATCTAAGTTTATGGATTCCTCTTTCTATTCTTATTCTTATCTTCTCTTATCATAGTAACTTCGCATTGCCTAAGTTATTTCATAGGGTTCGAGAGTAATACTTTTTCTCCTACTATTTCTAGGGTAGGTGCTCTTCTCTCCTGCATGGATAGGTTCTTTAAGCCTTCTTGTGTTCTTTCAACTTCAACAGCTAGGTCTCTGGCCCTCATTTGCTTCGACTGGTCTTCTTGTTCTTCTATTAGTCGTTCTATTTTCTTGGCTATGAAGTCCCCCAATTCTTTCTTTTTCTGTTCTATGGATTCCTTCTCTTCTTTTCTTCAGGTTTGATCTTTCTCAATCTAGGTCCTTCCTAATAAAAGTGAAAAAGGAGTGATGTTCTCAATAAACTTAATGACTTCAAATTCTTCTTATGTCAATGCTCCATGGGATATCATAGGTACATGAGTATGTCTTCCACATAGGGTTATCATATTTCCTTTAAACAAGTTGATCCCTCCCAATGAAGGAATCATAGTAAGCTTTCCCAAAATTTCCCAAGTTCTTTTTGTCATAATGTTCACCTGTGTTTCTTCATCCATAACATGATTTATGTCGAAGTCTCCTATTTTTGTTTCAATACACTGCTTTTCTTTTAAGATCTAAACTGATGCCTTTGTGATCATTCAATGTTTCTTTCATCCACAATAATATATCCTCTTATTCTTTCTGGTTCTCTAGTATATTGTCAGTTTCTTGACCTTCTTCAGAGTTTTCTTGTCTCATGTTCAACTTTTCAACCTTAGCAATCATTCTAGGGAAATCCAAAACTTCATGACCAACAAATTTACAACAAAGACAAATAGGACTTCTACCAGGGCATTCCTTAGCAAGATGTACCGGTCTTCTGCAGTTATAACACAATGTCAATCCTCTCTTTCTCTTAAACTATCCACAACCTTTTCTGTACTGCACACTGGGATCACAGTGATGGACCTGCAAAAAAATCTTTCTAGGGTCTTGCATCCACTTATTAGTCCAAAAATTCTTTCTATGCATAGGAATAACATATCTTTCAATAATTTTATCAAATCTATTCATATCAAATCTCTTTTCTTCTAGTTGTGACCTAGTTTTCAGACTAGGACAAAACATATCAAACATACCTAGATCCATAATTTCGAAGAAAAAATTTCCCCTTATCTTACCTTTCCTTTATCAGAGCACAAAGCTTTAAGATCTTACCACTTTTCTTTAGATCGGATTTATGTTCTTAGCATAGATCTTCACAATTCAAGTAGAGTATTGCGCACTATGGCAACAGATCTACGCACAGAGATTTCTCTTTTCTTCAATTCCCAACAATCACAATTTCAGTTCCGAGCATCAAAACCATTTGTTGGCACAGGGGCAGACCCAAGGTTCAACGCTTCAACAATGCACCAACAAAAACCTACCTACCAGCCCTTTCAGCAACACCTGCGAATTAGATGAAGTCTCACCTGAGGTAGAGGTAGGGGAGGTTGCAGGACTCAGGTGTCTGCAACCTAGCTGGGACATAGATATGTGATTACAATACCTTAACAGAGAACTTAGCCAGTAACATTCATTAGTCTTTAACCATAATTGTATATCAGCAACATTCATCAAGATCTAACTATATCTAACTATTCAACACATAGCATCAAGGTAGATCTAACATTCATTCATATTATTAAGAACTAAGCTACTACATCAGATGCATCTAAAATACATGAAGATTACAACACTAAGCATAAATCAGATCAATCACACAAAGAAACCACAACGCTAGATATACATGGTTCACCCCCAGTGTGGGGCTACGTCCACCAACTCTTGTTCTCTTCTTTATTAGCTTCTTCCATTATGTTTACATGCAAAGAGCCACAAATCCAACTCTGCATAGGACAGGATATCTTTGTGCACCTCACCAGATCCTCCTTCCCTGAGTTAGGTCAGAGCACAAAGCCTTACACAGTCTGCGTACAAAGCTTCTTACATTCACTTGCACTTAGCTCTACAAGTCTTAACGCACAATATGCACAAATACAAATACCAATATAATCACACAGATCGAACTCTTATCACTTAACACCCTGGCCGACATATCTTGCACAAAGCCCATTTAGATCTACTTCATACATCGCCTAGATACTTATTTATACATTACAAAAGGGGCCTAAACATGGGCAAAACCCATGGACCGATATCCCATACCTGTTACATAAACCCTAATAACCTAAAAAGCCCGCAAAAGGGGGAGAGATCTCGTGATCTTCTCTTTACCTGGGTGCTATGTCTTTGACCAGCCTGCCGAAGTCCCAAAAATGGTCAAGGACGACCAAGGTTCTCCAAAACTTGGTCAAGGGCCAACAGATAACTTCTCCTTTTCTTCTTTCCAGGTATTGTTGTTCTTTTACCGTCCACCATCCTCCTTATACAATCTTAATTCTTGTTTATATTTTCTTTATGGTCCGCAAGAGACCCAATCCTAGTCCTAAGGGCAAATGCATTTTAAATTTCAAAGAATATGTAACAGACTATATATTTTTTATAAATTTCAAGAGAGTTATTTCAGGATCAGTTTTGGTTGTGCTTTGTCACTCTGAGTTGAGTATAAATTATTTGATATTGATCTATCATTATCTTTATTTGAGCTTCCCATGTGTCTACTCTGTCAAAGTTCTCTTATGCATGTAGACCATCTTCTTTTTATTTTATGTGATCAGAAATATTTAGTTTAACTATGATGGATGTGAGGAAATTTTTTCTATCTTTTTTAAATGTATGAAGTGTGTGGTTCCTAGTCATTTCTCCAGAACTTTCTTTAAAAATAAAACAAAAAACTTTTCTTTCTTGTTATTTTTCTTGCAATCTTTATATTTCTTTGACTACCAAGACGAACTTCTCCAAAGTCCCATATTCTGAAGATCTAGAATTCCAACAAAATATTAAGGTAAAGAGGAGTACCACCTCTATAAATCCATAGGGGGATTTACATCCTCGTGAGGTTGACGTTTCATTCCTAATGGATTTAAGCATCAACATTTTTGGCGACCATACTAGGGAATGAACTGAAATTTGAAATCTAGTATAACATTTTTTGAAAAATACACGACTTTTCCCTAGATTGATTGGCCCCACCTGGAAATTGGATTGAACAATCAACGAAGCATCTTACATCAACTATAAAATATGGTAATAGCGACATTCGAGACTTGAGAAGAATTAGAAAGGTCCTGGTAGATCTTAGCCCGAGAAGAAGAAAGAGAAATCCTCTGGAGATAGAGGAGAGACAATGAGAATACTAAAGAAACTAAAGGCTAGCTAGAGCAGCACAAGGACAAGGTCGCGATTGAATTTGGACGAATACAGGGACCCATTACCATAAGTAAAATCAAGAAAATTTGTATTCTAAGAAGTGGAAATCATATTTCTGGAACCTCTTCGGATATGGCAGAAAGAAATGAAAAGCCACAAGAAGAACCTCATGAAGAGAGACAAGGAGGTGGAAGAGGTGCTACAAGAAATCAATAAAATAGAAGGAGAATAATAGATTCCCCTTTAAATATTCTAGGTGAGAAACATGACCTCCTTGTTCTCCCTAAGGGTACCTTGAAGGAATTTTTTGGAGACGGTACAATCGATGCAAAGAGGCACATTAAATTATTTCTTAATGTTTGTGATTTTCATCGTGTTGAGCATGACGATTTCATGGTAAGGTTAATTCTTCAAACCTTATCAGGAAGAGCGTATGAATGGTATATGAAATTACCCAATAGATCAATTCACTCGTTTAATGACCTCAAAGCCATGTTCTTGAGTATGTTCGCCCCTCCAATTGCTTATCATACCCTTCTCACTGATTTTAGCCAAATTGGTTTAAGAATGAAAGAATACAAGATTTTAATCTCAAGTTCAATAAAACCTTGAGAAAGATTCCCGAAGATAAAATACCTAATGAACCAGTCATACTCAATTGTTATAAGAATGTGATGCCCCCAAATGTGAAATATGCTATCATAACATCCCAAATGGATACCTTGGAGGAAGCAATGGTTAAATCCACTGAGATGGAATAAATTATGATTAAAATGGGTGTCAACCCCGACATGATACTGGGAAAAGTACAAAGGAAGATGGGAGGATTAATTATTGATAATCAAGGAGCCTCTAGTTCAAGAAAGAACGAAGAATTAAATCTGAGACTAACCCAAAATCAAAAAATTGGAGGAGGATTTTTCAAGGGAACCATAACAGATGTGAAGGTAGACCTTTTTGTGGCACAAGAAACCAAGCAAAGAATCAAAATTGCACAAATGAATATAACTATCAAGAAAATCTAGAACGAGATAACCAAAGTAAGAAGGTGGGATAATTACATGGAAAATACGAGAATGTTGGTGCTAGAGCAAAGACAGAACCCTCCCCAAGAAAATAGAGTGAGGTTTGAAAACATGGATAATCCACAAATACCAAGGATTCCCAGGAATATAACCCCCAATGCAGTTGTTCTAGATGGTTTATATGATGAGAAAATAGTTGATCAAGAGAACTATTATTCACCTGATGAAAGTTATGAAACTGTATAGATGGATGAATGTGACACATCCATGTATATATTTGAAGAAGGAGACAACGACCTCAACTCGCAATAAAAAATCGCCCAGACTAGAGGATTTGTAAATATATCCAAGAATAAAAATGAATTTGACAAAGAAAACCAAAAATATAAAGAAAAAATGAATGAGAAAAGAGAAAATGAGAAAATGACGGATAGCGTTGGAAGTAAGAAGAAACACCTGATGTCAAACTCCACACAGATGACAGACAATGTTGTAGAGGACTTAAGTAAGCTAAGGATAACTCTTCCTTTTACAAAAGTGGTGAAGATTAATCAACAAAGGGAAAACATTTTGAGATTATTGGATGATCCTTCTGAAAAAGAAGAAGTTGTTGTTACAAGTCCGAAACAAAGCCAGAACAAATCAACCGTCAAGTTGAGAGGTAAAATTTCTCCCTTTTATATTTCAATTGAAAATCATGATGTTGCACTTCATAATTTTTTAGTTGATACTGGTGCGACCAATAATATTTTTCCACTAGAAATCATGGAGGCATTGGGCATGAATTGTAACAAATATTAAGAAACTAGTGAAAGTATATATGCAATCGATTCTAGACAAGTGTCATCTTATGGAGAAATAAAGGACTTTTCTGCTTGGATCACAACAGCTCTCCATATTATTATAGTTTTCAATATTATTGTAGTAGACCTTCCTCCAACATATAAATTTGTTTTGGGAAGAGATTGGTCATCCATGATCGGGGGATACACAATGAATGATGGAAGTTGCATGATGTTGCCAGGAAAAGAAGGAGAAATTATTAAGGTGCCACGTGAACCCAGGAAACCTTTCTCTTTCAAAAGGAAGGATAATGAGTTAATGGAAGATTATATAGATGTTGGGATTGGAAATTATGCTATCCTGGACATGGAACACATGGAAATCCTGGGGAAAATCCAAGACACAGAGCATCAAGAGCATCCATTTGAAGGCTATTGGAGGATGTCATTCGATGGAGATTTTTCAAGCTTCGGGAGTGGAGTTGGAATTGTCCTTGTAAGTCCGGGTAATATTATGCATCCACATGCTATTAGACTTGAATTTGCATGTACTAATAATGAGGTAGAATATGAAGCTTTGACTCATGGAATTATTATTGCACAAGAAATGAAGATAGAACATCTAATTGTCACTGGCGACTCCGAGTTGGTAATTAATCAAGTCACCCAGAGGTATAAAATCAAGAAGGAAAGACTCAAATTATATTTCAAAAGAGTTAATGAATTGATGGAATCTTTCATCTCTTTCAACATTTCTTTCATTCCAAGGGAAAATAATCAGAAGGAAATTTCATTGGCTTTGGCAACCTCATTGTCAAACCTAGATGATATTCAAAGAAAAACATATTTTCAAGTAGAAAGAGTATTTCGACCTTCTGCACCTGATAAACTGGAATATTTACAAGTATTTTAGAATGATGAATAGTTGGAATTTTTTTTGTTGAACGATGATGATGATGAAGACAATCATATGTCTATTGTCCCGAAATATTGTACTCAATATGAGTCTCTTTTTACGAAATATGATCATGCTAAGAATATCCTGGAAGAAATTTCACTCCAAAAGGTTAAAGAAACAAGAAAGGTCAATATTGGAATTGACAGTTCCCCAAAATATGTCAACTTGGGAGTTGATTGCACCATTGAGGAGGTTGATCAATATGTTGCATTGTTTAAAGAATATATGTATGTGTTCGCATGGACTTATGATGATTTGAAAGCTTATGATAAAACAATATTCCAACATATTATTCCTTTGAGAAAAGAAGCAAAGTCGATCAAGCAAAAAATAAGGATGATGAACCCCAAATTAAAACCTCTGGTAAAGGTTGAATTGGAGAAATTAAAGAAGGATGGAACAATATATCTCATTAGACATTCTGATTGGTTTTCAAACCCTGTGATATTAAGAAAGAAGACTGGGCAAATCCGGATGTGCGTAGATTTCAGGGATCTAAACAAAGAAAGTATAAAGGATAATTATTGTTTACCTAATATGGAGCTTCTTCTCCAGTAATTCATGGGATCAACTTACATGTCCATGTTAGATGGTTTCTCTAGCTATAATCAAGTCTTGGTTGTTGAGGAAGATAGGGAGAAGACAACATTTATAACACCTTGGGAGACATGTGTGTATGCTAGGATGCCCTTTGGTTTAAAGAATTCAGGAGCCACATTTCAGAGGGAAATGGATCATGAATTTAGTGGGTTGATAGGAAAATTCATGGATGACTATAAAGATGACTTGACAGTGCATTCAAAAACAAGGGGTGATCACATTCATCAACTGAGGAAAGTTTTTGATAGATGCAGATTATATGGTGTTTCCCTAAACCCAAAGAAATGTTTATTCACTGCAACTCAAGGAAAATTGTTGGGTCATATTGTGTGCAAGGAAGGGATTTATATAGATCAAGAAAGAGTTAAAGCTATAAATGAACTCAACCCCCCATCCTCTAAGAAAGGAATTCAATCATTTTTCGGAAAGATCAATTTTGTGCGGAGATTTGTTCCTAACTATGCAAGTATTGTGAAGCCAATCAATTTATTGTTGAAAAGGGACCAAAGGTTTGAATGGATAGCGGATACAAAAGAATATTTCAATAATATCAAAATGGAAATCACCACAGATCCATTCCTCATTAGCCCAAATTTTCAAAGGGACTTCATCATCTATTCGTTCTCTATGGAAACAATTGTTGCATCTCTTCTTACTCAGAGGAATACCAAGGGTGAAGAACTCCCAATTAGTTTCGTTAGAAAAACCCTTCATGATTATCAATTGAGGTATTTTGAACTAGAAGAGAAAGCCCTGGCTCTTGTGAAATCGGTGGCGCACTTTCAGACGTACATACTAAATTCTCATGCCATTGCTTATGTTCCATCCTCACCAGTGAAGATGTTTTTGAATCAACAATTGAGAGAAGGAAAATGGAATAACTAGTTGGCGAAGATACAAGAATATGATATTGAAATTAAACCTTTAAAGTTTGTCAAAGGACAAGGTTTATGTAAGCTCATTGAAAATAGTGATTCTTTGGATGGAATGATTTCAATTTCAGTAGGAGAACCATTGGCCGATTCAGAATGGTATGGAGACATTGTATTCTACTTGAGGTCCAAGCAGTTTCCACTCACCATGAACCCTAAAGAGCGGAGAACATTGAAGATGAAGTAAAATCAATATGTGTTGATTGTTGATACATTGTTCTGAAGGAACTATGATGGTAGATTACTAAGATGTTTTGATGAAAACAAAGCCCAAGAACTAATCAGGGAAATCCATGAAGGAATATGTGGTGGACATTTTGAACCTATAACAACTGCCCATAAGATAATAAGAGCTGGATTTTATTGGCCTTCAATTTTTAGAGACTCTTATGCCACAATAAGGAAGTGTGTATCTTGCCAGCAATTTTCACGGAAAATGAAGAGACGATGTCATTGCAGCCTATAACTATAGAAAAACCATTCTCCCAATGGGGACTTGATGTCGTCGGGCCAATAAATCCAAAGTCAATAAAGGAAAATATGTATATTCTCACTGCTACAGATTACTTTACGAAGTGGCCAGAAGCAGTGGCATTAAAAATGGTTGATTCTGAAGAGTTAAGTAAGTTTCTCAAAGATAATATTTTGTCAAGATTTGGTGTCCCAGACATATTTATCACTAATAATGGTTTGATTTTCATTGGTTCAAAATTTATAGAATTTTGTGGAGAATATGGAATTATTATGGGACAGTCATCAAACTATTATCTACAAGGTAATGGTCTTGAAGAATCCACAAATAAGGCACTCATTCAGATATTGAAGAAAACTATTGACAAGAACCAAAGGAATTGGAACTTAAATTTGACTGATGTGTTGTGGGAAAGAAGAATGACTCCAAAGGACAACACTGGGATGTCTCTGTATACATTAGTTTATGGAAATGAAGAAAAACTTTCAATTAGCCTAGAACTCAATGCTTTAACTTTTGTGGTTAATACAAAATATGCAGAAGACAATTCACCTATCTAAAAGAGGATCAATCAGTTGTTGAAATTGGAGGAAGAACGAATTAAAGCCCTGAATAGAACCTCTCAGAGACAACAAAGTATCCAAATATATTTTGACCAGAGTGCAACTGTAAATAATTTTTAGAAGGGAGAACTGGTGTTACTCTGGAACAAATCCAAGGAGAAACCATTCATGCACACCAAATTCATAGCACTCTATATTGGACCATACATCGTCGAAAAGATATTGGGTTTTAATTCTTCTATGCTCAAAGAAATGAAGGTAAAAGATTAATACTGCCTATCAACAGGCAACATTTGAAAGGTTTCTTTGCCCAAAACTTTCTCATTTCCATATACATGAATTTTATTTTTTATCATACCACAGTTGGAGAAAATTGTTGAGATCAATTCTCGCTTCCAAAATTTTCCCTCCCTTTTCTATTTTCCCAACTTATTTTTTTCCATTTCTTTTCCCTCTTCTATACCTACCCTCATTTCCCTTTTCTTTTCTCCCTTCTCTTTTCCCTTTCTAGTTACCATACTTAGTCGCATTTCAAAAAAAATAGTGGGTTCCCGGGTTCACGGACTCGCAGGTCTTCACCTCCATCCATGTTCCTATGTCATAAGTTCGATCGACTGCCTTGTTATAATATACTTAACCATTTTTTGCAACCGCGGGTTCACGGGTTCAAGCTTTCATCTTCCAAGTTTCTCAATCTCCAATTTGCACCCAAAGGCCCGTGATCTACATTATGACCGTCAGAATTGTCACAGGTACCAAGCCCCTAGGTATTTCATTTCTCCCATATCCAATTCTTACTGACCGATGTGAAACACTTAGCCTATTTTTGATCATTCACAACCATGGGTTTGTGGGTTCCCGAATTGGCGGGTTCACAAAAGGCCCCAAATTCAATTTTCTCTTGTCCTTCTCCTCCATCTTCGTTATTTTCCCAATATGCATTTATTATGGTTTAATGATAATAACGGATCATGAAGGATCCGTAAAGATCATCATTAATAAGCGAAGGGCTCGAGGATATTTTTCATTAAATTGCATTAAAGCACGATTTTCCAAAGGTTATATTATTGTTATCTCTTTGAAAGGATTCATTGCAAATTATTATCCAGTTGAAAGCACACTATCATCAACCTATGCCAGTAGTAGCTAGACAACAGTTGTAACATCCCCGGCGACCCATGTCAGGCCATGCTACATGAGAGAATGCATTCATTCTCCCTGCAGAACATACTGTAACATACCCAACATCCAACTGAGCTATGCCACATAAAAATTTTGAATTGCATGTAATTAAAACATATACACACAGAACCTTTACATAAATTCATATATAAAACATAAACAGACAAATACATTATGTAAAATCACAAATTCATAATGAAATAACAGTAAACATAGACATGCAACATATACAGGAAATACCCATAAACATACAGACAGTTATAACCATGCATATGATAACCCATAAAACTGAACACGTAAATAATAATGCATCATGTAAAATTATCACACAATTGGCACTTATCTTGGTAAGAATATCACCAACTACGTGCAGACCTTCCACGAACCTCCCAGCCTTAGAACACACTGCTCATCACCCTCAACAATGGGTCACTACCGAGATGGGACTAAACTCCACCCAGATAAATGGATTCCTAACCAGGCTAACGGCTCATAAACAACAGGAAAGACTTGTCACATGTGCCAAATCAAACTAACAAGCTACAGTCCCTCATTCCCCACATGCTTGTCCCACCCCAGGAAGTGTGCCCCTTCTCTGCTCAACAGTCATTCGGCTGCCCCACTTCCTTTTCGGGCTTCAACAATAGGCCGGATAGGAAGTCTCAGAGCCCTGTAGTTGTAGTTTATCACCATCAGGAAATCAATTCCCATAAATTCTCTCACCCGGAGAGAAATTGCTCACAATCCTGACAACCCACCTCTTCAATATCCCATGGACCTGACAACCCGCTTCTTCAGTCTAACTCCCAAGATAACCAGCTACCCAAACAATTATGGTTATGGATACAAGTTTAGGTACAGTGACAGGAAGGTATGAAGGATAACTGACTGCGTGAGTGAAATGTTCATGGAATAATGGTTGAATGATGGAAGGAATGATGGAAAATATGGCAAAATGAACTAAGTCCAAACTATATGTATGCATGTCCCCAACTTGACACTTGTCATGTTGGGAGATACTTTGGCCCACTTGTCCCCATCCTTAGAACTTAGGATAAAATAATTATCCATACTTTATACTTTAAAAAATATTAATATAATATTCATTTTTGGCTTAAGCTCTCTAGCTTAGCCCTTTTCCTTAACTTTTAGTCCCCCCTTTCCCTAACTAGTGGAGTTTAGTCCCCCATACTCTGTTATCATGGTCGGTCTGCGTGAAACAATGTATTTTATATTAATCATGAGACATGTACAAAATAGGTGCATTGGCCTTTAACATATAGGCTCTCTAGCCTAATCATCACAAAACGGCTCACCAGCCTATAAAACACAACATATACACAAAGGCTCCCTAGCCTCAAAATAACATGCACTTAGGTTGTTGCGCGCGGTATCCTGGAATGTGCACACTTCATCATTTTAGTGCGCAGTACATGTGTGCACTATGCCATGAAAGGTGCATACAAAAATGATATCAAACAACTCACCAACTTAAGTGCATTTGCATTTACATTTTCAATTGGGTTTGGCCTAGGGATATTACAATAGTCCTGTGGTGATACTTTGAATATTTTTTGTCGTGAAGACCAAAAATTTCAGTCATCCAGAACATATTCGTATTACTCATCTCCTCCTGCATAGAGGGACTGGACATCCAAAATTTCTTGTGTAGGGTGTGTCCCTGAGGTATTCAACTGCAAACAAATTGTTTCATGGTGCGTTGAGAAGTATGTATCGAGTCAGTGAATTATAAAACTTCAAGATCATCCCCCCATCTCTCTTTCATTGCGAGTGTTTCATAATATGTTGAAGCTCCCTAAGCCAACACTCACCTTCAAAGGAGAGGATTGCAAAGATTTTCTGAAAAAAAATGACAATGGCCTGGATCTCTTGCTTGAGTTCTTGGAGAATCCCATGTCCGTCCCATATCTCTACAATTCACAAAGAAACCAAGGATTCTCTTGATGATTCCATTGGTGGTCTAGAAGCAAAAAACACGAAGTTGAAAGAAAGGATCAGGGATATGGAAGACACCTTAATGCCTCTTCCACTTCTTTCCAATCTTTTGTCAATAGTCAGACCCACCACACCCACTATTAGGTTGAAAGGAAATTCAAGCCTACTTACATCATCCAAGAGTTATGTAGAAATAAATATTAAGAAAAGAATGTAGTTGATCATGGAGTTATGGGAGGTTTCAAAGAATATTGTTTCTTTTGGTTCGAGGGCACATGCCTTACATGAATATTTGCAAGTTGATATGAAGAACAAAGAAGGTTTTTACATTGATGTTGTATTACCCTTTGGAAACAAAGTCTCTAACATGACTGAACTAAGAATAAGAGAGGAGGATCTGCCCTACCCAAGTTGGATAAAACAACTAAATGCTTGCTAGAAAGAAAAGATTAAAAATTTGAATAATATTGTTCAAGCATGCAGCGAAGCCATATTGAAAAGTGAAGAATTGTTTAAGAGTCTCACAAAGATAGACCTAGAAGTAGGGACTAACGAAGTACAAGACCCCAAATTAATTCTCAACTCAATGTTCCTAATAGAGCAACAATTTGACGAACAAGTTGATATTTTTAAAGGGTTATCAGTTGAAAAGTTCTATGGTATACTTGAATATAATGAAGATGATCTAGAAACTTCAATAGTGGACTATTTCGTGGAGAATCAATATATTGAGGAAGAAGTACATGGTATTTCCCTTTATTTAAGAGACTTGGAAAGCAAGTTATTTAACATTAAAATACAACATGATATAAATGTTGCACCAATGAAAAACTATATTCTAGATTGGCTCAAGAAAGCAATCGACAAATTAACCAATGAGGGGAAAGAAATAGTTGAGATAGTTCTTGTAACTGTTAATGAATACAATAAAAGGATAGCAGCAAGCAAATGAATACACGATAGACCATCATAGTAAGTTTATGTTGATCACATCTTTCTTTCTTTATCGGTTCTTTCATCCAGTTACTCCACTTATTTGACTAGAAAGGTTTAACCGAAGTCTGATAACTTCTCCTTTTCTTTTTTCCATGTCTTGTTGTTCTTTTACCACCCACCATCCTCCTTCTACAAGATTAATTCTTGTTTACATTTTCTTTATGGTCCGTGGGAGCCCCAATCCCAGTCCTAAGGACAAATGCATTTTAAATTTCAAAGAATATGTAACATACTATATATTTTTTAGAAATTTCAAGAGAGTTATTTCGGGATCAGTTTTGACTATGCTTTGTAACTCTGAGTTTTGAGTATAAAGTATTTGAGATTGATATATCATTATATTTATTTGAGCTGCCCATGTGTCTACTATGTTAAAGTTCTCTTATGCATGCAGACCATCTTCTTTTTATTTTATGTGATCATAAATATTTAGTTTAACTATGATGGGTGTGAGGAAATTTTGTCTATCTTTTTTAAATGTATGAAGTGTGTGGTTCCTGGTCATTTCTCGAGAAATTTATTTAAAAATAAAACAAAACATTTTTATTTCTTGTTATTTTTCTTGTAATCTTTATATTTCTTTGATTACCACAATGGACTTCTCTAAAGTCCCATATTCTGAAGATCTAGAATTCCAAGAAAATCTTAAGGTAAAGAGGAGTACCACCTCTATAAAAACATAGGGGGATTTACATCCTCGTGAGGTTGTCATTTTGGTCCTAATGAATTCAAGCGTCAACACTTTCGTACAAGAATCACAAGATGAAATATACTCTGCTTCTGCAGTGTTGAGTGCAACATAATTTTGTTTCCTGCTAGCCCATGACATCATGGAAAAGCTCAAACTGAGACATATACAAGTAGCAATTCTTCTGTCATCTGCACTCCCTGCCCAATCTGAATCGATAAATCCATGCAGATGTATATCATAACTTAAATGCCCCACAAAACAAATATACGTCTTAGTATTCTCCAAATACATTAACAATCCAATCAATTTTCGATACAGAGATGGGTCTACTGGATTAGAGTCTCTCAACTTCTTCAGATCTATCATCCTGGAAGTTTTCCATGTATTTGCAATCGATCATCCAAGACTCTTGAAGAACCATTTCAATATACTTCCTCTATCATAGGAATTTTTCACCATGCTTATGTTGTACATGAGAGGCTCTGCACCAAGTTTGGTTGAATCCATACAAGGTCTTCTTCCATCTTCATACAAGGGTCTCTTTCTGGTATACCTAAAAACCTTGAGATTTCCATACATACGCTTCTTCATCAATTACTTTGTTGAAAAGAACATTCTTTACAATCATCTAATGTAAAATCCAACCCATGGATACTGCAGGAGATATAATGGCTCAGTTAGAGGTATATTTGGTTACTAGAACAAGTTGTCATCATAGTATTCTCCCTCCTATTGGGAGAACCCTCTAGCCCTGAGTCTCACCTTGTATCTATCAATGCTTAAGCATTTTTCACAATTTCTCACATACATTGTTCTTCATCACAGCTTCCTTCCATTCCTTCTGCTTGACTGCTTCTAGTGGGTTCAAACTGGTTCAATTGGTTGTTCTAACCTTTCTTTCTTTCTTGGAATCTTCATGTTCTTCCTCATGTTTATCTTCAATGTTGGAATCCATGGAATATTCTATAGCTTACATTCCCTTCGTTCTTGAAGGCTCCAACCTTCTACCATAGGAACATAAATGTAGATGGAAAACCAAGGATATTCAAGGCTTCTTTTCAAAGAATACTTCTTCTAGAGTCAAATTGAACACGTGTTATTGATCATGGTTGATACTTTCAATGAAAAACATGGATAGATACTTCATATTCTTTACAGATTATTCTTCAATGGATTATATCGTTGGGTATTAGCTCCCTCCTAATCCTTACTTCATGCCTGAATGAGCAATATGCATCCTCTTCTTTTGGAATTATGTGATCATCTTCCTCCATCTGAGAGAGTCCATGCTTTTGTTTGTTTCATCTCTCTTTTCTTTCTACAAAGTGTCACAAGCCTGTTCTAGTTTCCTTTTGATTTCTGAATTCATTCGAGTCTGACTCCTCTGAGTCTCTTTAAGTTTGTTTCTATTTGTTTTGATTGTTGACCATATTACAATTGTGTCATCCTTATAAACTTCTTCTATGAAAACTTCCACAAGGATTGTTCATCAAACATATTTCACAAGGGTACCTGCCTGGAGCAACAACAACAAGAGCAAACAAGAAAATATCTATCTAGAGGAGATGTTAGTTCAACTTGCGAACAAGTACAATAAGAATATATATCAATAGTATTCATATGAAGTCGAGTATTCATTGTGCCTAGAAATAATAGAATATTTCAAAGACTGCTTTCACAATTTTTTAATGTAGCAACTATCACCCTTGATATACACAAATTTGAAGCTTAACAATTTAATCAAACCTGGAACATAAAGCCTCAACTGCTATGAAGGGTGCACTTGTTCCTATGACTGCACTGAATCCAGGATTACAGCTTGGACAAGGTCTCTAATAAGTTTCCCACAAACACACTCATGTTTTGCTAGATGATATAAATTGGATAGCATATACAAGTGCATACCTTTGAAGTCTTATAGCAACGTCCAACTTCTCTTCCAATCTGAAACTAGATACCATATTGACAAGAAAAGATTAGAAACCCAATCACAAGATTCAATGATTACAACAATCTAGAAACTCTAAAATTTCAAATTTGAATACAAAATCAATTTGACCAGAAGTCAACCTTTGACTTTGACTTTGACTAGTCAACCTTTGACTTTAACCATTCAAACTTTAACTTTGACTTTGACAAAAAATTCAAACTTGATGTTTTTTCTAGCTGAGACTACCAAGAGGTGTGCTAGGCTTGGGTGCACTAGGATGTCAAGGAATTAGGTCAAAATTTTCATCGTAAGTGCCTGAACACAAGGGTTAGGGTTTGTTGCAGCTGCATAATCAGAAAACCTAGCTGCAATTGTAATCGGTGCCACAACGAGCTTAAAAAATAACTTCCTAATATATCTTCCAGTGGTTAGACTATATGAAGATAGTGTGGACCCATAACCTGTTATAAAATAAAGAGATGTGCTCATTTTTTTATAGACAATATATAAATATTGTCACCCAACTATAGGCACAAAGGTCACCCATGAGCACCTTAACCTTGACAAAAAAAAACAATTCCAAAACTAGACTAATAGCCAACTAAGGTAGAGAACCTTTCTCCAAGGCTAGTGCACCAAGAAAGAATAACCAAAGACCAAGCAGAAAGTCCAAGCCATAACCAAGAGAAATTCCAACCAAAAGCCAAAATCTGAGTTGCAGCAGCTGCAACTACACTCCCTCTCCAAACTTGTGCACCACTAGTATTATGCAGTTGTGAGAGTAAGAGTGACAAATGATCTCTAGCGCCCTCTTATTTATAGTGCTCTTTGTCACCTATCTAGGCAGACTACTTCTTTTATAGGTTAACACTTAAATAATAATTCTTTTATTGAGTCGACATGTCTTCTAGGGTTTCTACACGTCTGTTTAGGCTTTCTCTTACTTCTTGAAATATTCTAGTCTCATCAAAGGTTACATGTAGAGGTTAATACCTACTGAATATACCATAATATCAACACCTTGGCTTCACATGAGAGATATTCCCGGGTCCAGTGTTGGGCACAAATTGTTTCTTGTATATTTACATATATCTTAGACCAATTAAGGGAAGGGGGAGACACTTGGGAGTGAAAAGTACACCCGTTTCTCTCTTTCCAGAACTGCCAGACCACAAATCTGGTAGAAACTACCATATCCGATTTAAAATTGGATTTTTGAATGCTGTAGATCCACAATTTTCTATAATGCTCATGATGTTATCTCTTGCTCTGTTTTTTTTCCTCATGCTCTGTGATGCGTGATCCCAAATATCCCCACTAAATGAGAATTTATTTAATAAGTGTTCCATTGACTCCTCTTATTGCTGACAAATATGGAAGATCGATGGTCCAATGAACCCCCTTTTCCTTAGGTTATCCCAGGTTAGAATATGATTCTGAACCAAGAGCCAAAGGAAAGTGGAAACTTTTGGCCACAAGCAGGATTTCCAAATGATATTCCAGACGTTTTATTTTGGTTCAATATGAAAATTAGCTTGTATATTGTATGCTTCTTTAATCATGAAAGTACCCAAAGGAGAGTGGCCCCAACGAAGAATATTCAGGCCCTCTCTGATGCAAATCTTTCTCTTGACAACAACATATTGCCAATGTTGCAGGTCACATTTGGTGGGAATATTGAGATCAGTGGAGTGAATTTTCCAGGTCCGCCAGAGAGGATGAGGGGAATTAGCCAACCAAAGATCTACAACCCTGAGGAAATCCAAATGTTTCATGTGGCACTGGATCAGGCGCATATTATCCAAGGATTTCAGAGGAGGAAAATGTTGCCACGAGTTGGAATAGAATAGAGCATGTTGTCCCTTCATGATTTCCCAAAAGGCATGTTCATGAATTAAGCG
>JZKD02S1610473.1:1370703-1390575 GCA_000966675.3 Picea glauca
CGCCAAAAGTCATGTGGGCCCCGTTTGGGTAAGTTGGTGCATCAACTTCCCGGGGTCGTAACTTTTGCATATGATCTCTGTTTTAGGTGTATGATAGCTCGTTGGAAATATCTATTCGAGAACTATGACTTTTGGGTGAGCAACATCAATCGAAAATCCATGTTGCTCCCAGTTTTCTCAAAAAACATCGTTTAGGGCCTCAAAATGGCCCTGGAAGTTAAAAACTGCTAAAAATAGTAAATTACCAAAATTGTTAGAAAACTATTTTGGGCCAGTTGGAGAAGGTGGGCGGCCACTGATATCCACCTGGATCATCATCATTGCAAGAATTTGAATTGCAGATATTGTGCAGAGGAGGCAGGTTGTCTGGACATAGAAATTGGCACATGTATTTGTTGATTTGTGTATGACAGTGTGAAACGATTATATTGTACTGAGAGCTCTTGGATTAGAGTTTTGTATGAGATTGTTTCATGATTCATGATATACATAATATATGATAGTTGGGGTTTTTATCTTTATGCTTTCCCGATAAAACTTCAGTGTTATGTGTTATTGATATTTCACTTTGTGGTCGTGGTTTAAATTTTTCCGCAAGAATAATAGTAGAAGCAATTATGTATTCAACAGTGGCGTATAATTGTTAGATAAGGAGAATCACAGGAATACTTAATTTGTATTGAAATTTATACATGGTATCTGAGCCATGGAGGCCACAGAGCTGCAGAAGTGAGGTGTGAACATAATCGTATTCTCGCAGGTCCCATCTCTAGCAGGGTGCGAACCCTAGTACTGAAAACTACACTTATTTTCAGGAACAGTAATTCTCGCACCCTACTCAAAGGAGAGGTGCGAACTTCCTGAGAATTCTCGTAGGCTACCTTAAGGAGAGGTGCAAACCCCCCTCACCCTACAATGGATTACAGTGTGAACCTTCCAATCAAGTTCGCAGGCTATACACAGGCAGGGTGCGAACCTCCCTTAGGCTGCTCTCAAGTGGAGTGTGAACCTACCAGGGCAAGAGGAAAGGCAACAATTGATTTTTGTGGTTGGATAACATTCGAATTTGCAATATTTTCTTTGTGAGACAACTGATTCAAGATCGAAATGTCTTTCAATGGCTTGAGGTTGGAGTATGCACTTGAGGGCAGCTCGAACTACATTGCTTGGAAGGACAGGATGGAAGCAGTGCTCGAAGACAATGGCTTGAAGGGTTACATTGACAACGATGTTCCTAAGCCGGATGTGACAATCACTGCAAATCTTGATGCATGGAAAAATAAAGTGGCAAAGGCGAGGAGGATTCTGTTGGAGGGAGTACGAGACCACATTGTCTCAAGTCTCCATGGGAAAACCACACCACATGCAATGTGGAAGGTTTTGATGGATCTGTTCCAAAAAATTAGCGACCATAGGAAATTGGTGCTCAAAGATAAACTCAGGAAGATCAAGATGGAGAAGGGTGAAACATTTCCAAAATATCTCACGAAGTTTGTCCAATGTCGGGATGAGCTTGGAAGTGTGGGAATAACGGTCGCTACTGATGATTTGGTGAGCTTGGCACTCCTAGGACTTCCCAAGAGTTGGCACAGTTATCAAGACTTTGTCAATGGAAGGGAAACATTGTCAGATTGGGAACGACTATGGTCGGATCTAGTGCAGGAGGAGTTCAGGCGGAACACCAGAGATGGATCTTCATCAAAGAGTGATGATGAAGAGGATTGTTCTTTGACTGCCAAGGCAAGGAAAGGGAAAGGGAATAAATTCCATCCAAAATCTGAGTCTAAAGTCAAGAAGCTGGATTTGTCCAAAGTGAATTGTTTTCACTATCATGAACACGGGCATCTCACTACTAACTATCTGTAGAAGAAGAAGAACAAGACGGTTGTTGGATCTGGAACTTGTGAGGCTCTTGTCTCACAATTTGAGCTTGACTTCTCTTTGATCGCATGAATGGCTTCAAGTGCATCGAGATCAATGTGGTATTTGGATAGTGGTGCTTCCTTCCACATGACGAGAGATAAAGAGTCTTTCATTGACTTGGAGGAGAAAGATCTCAGAATGCATATAGAGATGGGCGACGATGGACGATACAGTGCAACTGGTATTGGTACCATTACCATTCAGAGGGAGTTAGGTAAACCATTTCAATTGAAAAATGTTATGCATGTTCCAAGTCTGAAGAAAAACTTGGTCTCAGTCGCAATGTTGGAGGACAGAGGCTATGATGTTATTTTTAGCAGTGGAAAATCCTACCTTCGACATAAAGCAATAGGTCAAGTCAAGAAGATAGGGATTCGAGTTAAGAATCTCTACATGATGGAGGTAGATGGCTGTGGTGCCATGATAGGAAAGGAAGAAAAGGTGATGAGCTGGGATGAGGGCGAATTAAGGCACAGGAAATTGGGTCATCTTCATCATGGAGCCTTGAAGATCATGTAGCAAATATCTACTGGACTTCCAAGGGGAACACTTGCTTAGTTAGATCAGTGCAAGGGGTGGACCCTGGGGAAGTATGTAAAGTCCACCTTTCATAAAAAGGAGAACCGTGGTTCGGTGATCCTGGAGAGAATTCACACAGACGTATGTGGACCATTCTCGGTTGCTTCAACAACAAAACATATGTATTATGTTATTTTTGTTGATGACTTTTCTCATAAATGTTGGATATTATTCATGCAGAAGAAGGATCAAACATTCTAAAAGTTCTGTGAGTTTAAAGAATTGGTGGAAAAAGAGTCAGGGAAGCAAGTGAAAGCTCTAGGGAGCGATAATGGTGGAGAATACATCTCTAACGAATTCAAATATTTCTGCAGCAGAGAAGGAATTCGAAGAGAACTCATAGTGCCTCATAACCCACAACAAAATGGGGTCGCGGAGAGGAAGAACAGAATGATCATGGGTGCAACACGAGCGATGTTGCATGATCATGGCCTACCAATGCATTTGTGGGCAGAAGCATGCAATACTATGGTTTATGTGTAGAACCTTTGTCCTCATAGAGTACTTGGCATGAGTACACCTGAAGAAGCTTTTACTGGTAAGAAACTAGATGTTTCTCATTTTAAAATTTTTGGCTCATCTGTTTATGTGCATGTGACCAATGATTCTAGGAAGAAGCTAGAACCGACTACTGAAGTTGGGATATTTGTGGGGTACACAGAAACACCCCATAATTATCGTGTGTATTTTCCGAACAATAATATGACTGTTATGCGACGTGATATAAAATTCGATGAGGGGAAAGCCATGCGGTTGTTGCTTGAGAGGGAGCTAGACTTGCATGCAGAAGAGGAACTGTTGGTTCCCAAGGATGAGTCTCAAGATGTGGATTAGCCACATGAGGAGGTTCATGGAGTGGAGGAAACCACTCAAGAAAATCCATCCATAAAAAATGGAAGAAAACACACTATGGAAGCTAACAGATTGAGACTAGATGCTGCACAGAATGTAGGAGCCCCTACTTCATAGCGTAGACAGAGACAGTCTCCTGATTGATTTGTTGGATACATGGCTCTCATGAGAAAATGTATTGTGATTGAACCATCTTCCTTTCAGGAAGAAGTGCAAGACCCCACTTGGGTTGATGCTATGGTAGAGGAGTATGAATCCATTGTCAAAAATAGTGTATGGGAAATTGTCCCAAGATCGGTCGACCAATCAGTGGTAGGTTTGAGATGGATCTACAAGGTAAAGCAAGCTGCTGATGGGAGTGTGGAGAAATACAAGGACAAGTTTGTGGCCCGGGGCTTCTCATAGATCGAGGGGATAGATTATGGTGAGACCTTTGCACCTGTCGCAAGGTACTCTTCCATAAGATCCATCCTTGCACTCTAAGCGCAAATGGGTTGGCGCATTCATTAGATGGATGTAAAAACTGCATTCCTCAATGAGATCATTGAGGAAGAAGTGTACATTGAACAACCAGAAGGTTTTGAGACCTTTGATAGAGAGTCGCATGTGTGTAGATTCAAGAGAGCACTGTATGGGCTGAAGCAAGCACCCCGTGCTTGGTACACTCGGATAGACAACTATTTCATCGGATTGGGCTTCACCAAAAGTGAAGTAGATGCAAACCTATACCAAATTGTCGTGGAGGGTAAGATTTTAATCATTTTTCTTTATGTTGATGATTTAATACTGACTGGTGATGAGCAGTTGATACACTCATGCAAGGATGACCTTGCAAAGGAGTTTGAGATGAAGGATTTGGGCCTTCTTCATTATTTCCTTGGATTGGAAATATGACAGCGAGATGGTGAACTTTTTGTGTCTCAAGGAAAGTATGCAAGGGAGATACTGGGTAAATTTCACATGGAGGGTTGTAAACCCATGGATACTTCTCTTCTAGGAAACTGAAGGAAAGAGGATGCTACTTCTGGAGAGGTAGTGGATGCTACTATACATCGACAGTTAGTGGGTTCGCTAATTTATTTAGTGAACACGAGACCAAACATTTTCTATTCGGTTAACCAACTAAGTCAAGCGATGGTTAAGCCTATCAAACTCTTTTGGAAGGTGGGTAATAATGTCTTGAGATATCTGAAGGGAACATCTGAGTATGGATTATGGTACATACAGACAGATGAGGTGAAGTTGCATGGCTTCACGGATGCAGATTGGGTGGGTAGCCCAATGGACAGAAAGAGCAATTAGGGGGGATCTTTAGTATTAGATCTACAACTGTTTCTTGGTACAACAGGAAACAAAGATACGTGGCACTTAGTTCAGCAGAAGCGAAATACATGGTAGCGAGTCAAGCTGCATGTGAGGCTATCTAGATGAGAAAGATATTGGTTGGTTTATTTGGTTCTCATTTAGATCCGACAGTGATTTATTGTGATAATCAGAGTTGCATTAAATTCTCGATTAATCCTGTGTTTCATGACAGATCTAAGCATATAAATATCCGGTATCATCATCTCAGAGATTGTGTGCAGTGGAAGATCATGTTGTTTCAATACATTCCTACGGAAGATCAGGATGTAGACATTCTGATGAAGGAACTCACCAACAACAAATTCGAATATCATAGAGACAGAATTGGGGTGAAGGATAATCCCTTTCTTGTTGAGAGGGAGTGTTGAAAAGTCAACAAGAAACATGTGTCTAATTTACTTTTCCCTTAAATAAATTAGACAATAAATATTAATCTATTATCTCATTCATAACTGAGTGATTTGGAATTGTAACAGAATCATAAGTGTAGTTAAGTGAGTTATGCACAGTTGTACTAGTTGTAATTAAACTTGCACTAGTGAGAGTTTAGTGAATTAATTATTCATTAATTCACAATCAGTGAACTCACATGCAATTGAAGATTCGCCACGGTTAACTACATGCATTTCAGTTCCATTGGAGACCCAGTTGAGATAACAGGTGAAAGGGATAGTTGGCTATCTGTTGTGGTTTGATCACACATGCAGAGAATATGCTTATGAGCATGTGAAAACCAGGGAATTACATCATCATTGTGAGAATTCGAATTGCATAGATTGTGCAAAGGAGGCAGGTTGTCTGGACACAGAAATTGGCACATGTATTTGTTGATTTGTGTATGACAGTGTGAAACGATTGTATTGTACTGAGAGCTCTTGGATTAGATTTTTGTATGATATTGTTTCATGATTCATGATATACATAATATATGATAGTTGGGGTTTTTAGCTTTACACTTTCCCGGTAAAAATTCTGTGTTATGTGTTATTGATATTTCACTTTGTGGTCGTGGTTTAAATTTTTCCGCAAGAGTAATAGTAGAAGTGATTATGTATTTAACAGTGGCGTATAATTATTAGATCAGGAGAATCACATGAATACTTAATTTGTATTGAAATTTCTACAGTTTGTTGAGGACATGATAATGAAATCCAAAGGTGCAACTAGAAATAGTTACATGAAAAGATAAACCATGCATCATATCTGAGAAGTTTCAAGCTATCAAATTACAAAGAAGAATGGTCACGATGACAATCTATGGGTGACAAACAAAGCGGATGGATTTTAGAAAATTGAACTTTGAAAGGCTTGAGTTAGATCATGAGATTAATTAGAATGAGATTTGTTATTTTTATTTTCTATTGTTTTTATATGTACATTTTTCGTTTAAATTTTTATTTCTATATTTATTTACTAATTTCTAATTTTATATGGTGTAGGTTTAAATATAAAAAAAAAAAAAAAAAAAAAAAATATGCTAAGGAGGAAGCCAACACATCGAATAAGATTATGTAGAGGAAGGATCAAAACTAGCATGCGAGGAGGATAGCTTGATGTAAAGAGACATGATTGAAAATAATGAGGTGAGCTCACAAAGAAAATCAAGGAGGGATCTTGACACATCACAATGTCAGATAAAATTTAGGTGGATGCTCAATTATAAATCCATGCAAACTATATATTGGAAAAGGGGGGGGGGACAAGGGAAATTCCCATGCTATCATCAAGATTTAATTTTATAGTTCATCCTCACATTTTGCAGTCGAGAGAGCTTGTATTACGTGCAAAATGTCAAGGAATTATAGAGGTAATCCATGCCATCATGGTAGAAGAGCATTTCAATCAAACTACAGTTCAATTAGCCATGCTATCACTGTAGATAATATGTATATTATAGTCACGATGGAGCACAATGAGAGATGAAGCTGTCATGTAAACAAAGAATGTTTTGGAGCCAACACTATCATCACATTTTTGCAATATTTTACAAGGCATTTTTTTAAATAATTATCTTCCAGGTTGCTTCCCTCGAACCCCCACGAGAGGGGATGCATAAAGTGTCTCTTCCCCCGCTAGACCCATTGGCAAAAAATTAGGGTATGGAATCCCCCCCACACCTGCCATTCAAGAAATGTGATCCAAACACGGTTGAAACAAGACCTCTGAATCAAGAACATAATCAAGCTCCACAACCAACACATAGAACCATCATTTCTTATCATGGAAAGAAAGATTGATCATGACAATGAGAAAGCCATATTATTGTGATTTTGGGTAATGTTCGTCATTTGAGTATTAATTTTATATTAGTTTGCGATTTGAAAGGATGGAAAATCCATTGACTATATTTTTGTATATTTTTATCAGAATATGGATTTAGGATTTGAAAGATGGTAATTAATGAAAAGGAATTCCCATTGTGGTGTTAAGGCTATTCTTTCACCTTTATGTGAATGTGTTATGTCACGCATTTCTAGCATTTGAAACTATTTTCATTTATGGAATTGTAATCTCTTATTTTCTTTTCATTGATTACATTAGATGTTGAAATGTTGATGTAATATTATACAAGTTATGTTATGCATTTGTATTTAACAATTACTTTAACAATTAATTATTTATTGTTCAAAGTAATTTAACTTCCCTCTCGACAGCTAATATTTAAAGTATATTTACTCTAGATCAAGATAGGAAATTAGACATAGCATTAGTTAGGTTTTAATTAGCCATGTTAAACCAAATTTAGGATTAGATTATTGATTTAAATGGATCGACATTAAGTTGATTTCAAAATTCATTTGGTGGCAAACGAGAAAACATATAGGTGGACATCACCACACCAAACAAGTATAGGTCTAACTGGGACCTTGATCGAGTGATGATCCCCTGTTGTTAGTAATATTTTTTCGAGATATCAACAATTGGTGCTAGAAGGAGGGTCGGATCAAAATCTATCACTATGGAGTCATTATTTTGAATGATTTTATTTACTCATGTCTCCTATCCTTATCCTTGTGTGGGAATTTTCTTCTTCTTCTTTTCGAACAACTAGTAACGTTTCCAAAAAGACAGTTCAATCCTTGTTAAAGATTGAATTCGATGGAAAAAGTCATAGGTATGCTTCTGAACATATCAGTCATGTTATTGTTAACTGGAAATATTATAAAATTACTAATGATATTTTCAAATTAATATTATTCTCCCTCACTTTCAATGGTCGAGTCAAGCTTTGTTTCGAGTCTCTTTTAGATGATTCTATTCAAGCTTGGGAACAATTCATGTATGAATTTTAAAACACATTTGGGAATTATGACTATGATGAGTTATGCGGTGAATTTTAGGATCTATCAAAAGGAGAAGAAAAAATTACTAAGGGTTTCTTATCAAGATTCATGTGTATTTGTCATAGGTTTCCTTCGGTTGATAAAACTTCTTAGATTGAACTTTTTGAAAATTTCATACATCTTAATTTTCTTTGTATTAATCAAGATCCGTTAGATATTGTTGATTTTATATCATGTTTCGATGTTGATTATGAAGTTAGATTTGATTCACATGAGAGTTCTAGTTTCATATAATATTTTTATCTTTCTTCAACTATTTTTCCTATTGATAAATATATATCGTTCACAAAAAGATTGAGTTCCAATCTTGAGGAGACCGTTGTGAAAGGAAAAACATAGAATTATTTCATGTTATTGTTAAGACAATACAAGTTCAAGGGTTTGGAATATCATACTTCTTTTATGCTCCTTTATTCATACGATTAGAGGAAAAATAGAAGGATAAGGAACCTCCACCTAAGAACAAAGAAAGATGTCACCTTCTTGAACAATTGACTATCACTTCTAAAAATTTTGAGTAAGAATCCATCTCTTGTGATCAACATTGTACTTCAGGTGATCCAGATTATTTTCGGCACGAAATGAGAGCAGAGATATAATAAATAAATGCACAAAGATATTGCGGATATCCAATAATATATCATAAATGTATCAGAGATGCAACCATAAACATAGAGATACAGTAATACATGATTTCTATTAATGAAAGAAATGTACAAAGACTGTAAAAATACAAAGTGAAAGACTTGCTAGAATGGTGGCATCTTATCTCTGAGAAGAGATGTGATGGCTACTCGCATTCGCAAGAAGATGATTTTACAATGTGGCTCTGAAAGCATTTTTATCATAGATAAAATCCAAAACCCTAACCTCGAAAGATGAAAAGCCAACTGTTTTGTGGACCCTGTTTTGGGTAGTTTGGTGTATCAACTTCCCCGTGGCGTAACTTTGGCATATGATCTCCGTTTGGGGCGCATGATAGCTCATTGGAAAGGTATCACCGAGGAGATTAATTTAAGGGGATCAGTCAGAGCCTTTGGCTATAATTGAGAATATCAATCCCAAAAAACCTTCATTTAGTCCCTCAAAATGGCCCTGGAAGTTAAAAACTGCTAAAAATAGTAAATTACCAAAATTGCCAGAAAACTGTTTTGAGCCAGTTGGAAAAGGTGGGTGGCCACTAATATCCACCTGGATCAATCCTCCCTCCTTAGGAAGCAATGGTATCCATTGCATTGAGTTCCTGGGGGAGAGGGAAAAGCATTTGCTGAATCTGCATCTTGATGAATTGTTTGCCTTGTTGGAGAAGTTTTGTTGCTTAGCTTGTTGAAGGTTGTCACGAACATGTGGCTGGAAGGGTTGGACCTTTTTAACCAATTTGGTTATATGATATTCCTGTGTGAATAAGGAATATTTACACTTTGCTGTAATCTTTTTGACCTGCTTCTGTTGGATAGAAGGTGCTTGGGCTGAGGCTGTAGTGGTGGCAATATCCTTCTGTTCACCTTTTGAACAAATTGTGAAGAAGCTGAATTTTGTAGTATGAGATACTACCTTGCGACACTGTTTAGGTGGAACAATAGTCAGAACTACCTCTGGTATTCTGTAGAGATGACCCCCCAGAGAAACAATGACATTGTGGGGTCGAGACTCATAAAAAACATGGCGCTTTCCACACATATGGTTGGCCCAAGAGAACATCACAGACATCCAGTGGGGAAACATCACATAATACTTCATCCTTGAAGGGTTGGATGCCATATGAAAATCAACACTGTTGGTTGACACAAAGATCTTGTCCTTGGTGAAGCGACCCGATGTTGTATGGCTACAGGTGTTGTGTTGTCGACAATCCCAACTATTTGATGACCTCCGCTAAGATGAGGTTCTTCTGGCTTCCGCTATCAACAATAAAATGAATTGGGCCTCCCTTCACCCACATCTATGAATGATAAAGGTGCTCTCCCTCTTCAGGATATGTTGGTTCTTCTGGTTGAATTGTTGCAGTCGCGACAAAAGCAATGGGGTCTATGTCAATGATCTGTCTCTTACCAGTATTTTTAGAATCAGATTCTAAGTCAGGGTTTGACTCCTTGTATTTGATCTCAACCACCAATGACTATTTTGAAAGACATTCCTCAGTGTTGTACCAAGGGATTTTGTGGAAATTGCACCATTTTCTGGCGTCCTTCTTTGTCTTCCTGTGACCCTTCTTTTCCTATGGCTTGGACTAGTTTTCAAGAGACTGTTTGTTAGGATTGTCTTTGTCATACTTTGGTTGTTGCAGATTTGCAGACCCAAACTCACGTTTGTTCTGGTGCTTAAATTTCTGCTCGATTTTAACAACATATTGATAAGTAGTACTGAGTGATGAGATGTCCAGAAAATCCATTTCAGTTTGGATGTATCTGTGTAGATCCCCATGGTATTTCAGAACCAAATGTCATTTGGAGTCTTTGATACCCAACTTGGTGTGCAAGGTATGGAAGGTATTGGTGAACTCTAGAACTGCTTGGCCCCTCTCATGTTGTAGTGTGGTCCATCTCATGTACTGGTCCTCATAGTTGCCAACAGGGTAATATTGTTCCTTTACTGCATTCACAAAAAAATCCCAAGTGGGCTCGGCCCCATATATTCCAGAATCCTCTGTGGAACTTTTCTCCTAGTAAGTTTCCCACCAATGTTTGACATGGGGGATATCTTTAAGGAGTGCAAAGGTGATATTTTCCCTGTCGGAAAAATTATGAACAAATAAATAACCTTCTAACATATTTAACCATTTGTCTAGGGCATCCACATCTATCTGACCTTCAAATACGGGAATATCAAAATTAACCTGTACCTTGAAAGGAGAGGTTCTTCCAAAGTGGTTGTTTGATGAAGATGCGCCCATTGATATCGACATGCGTTGAAGGATGTGGGAAAAATTCTCCATCATTTCATCCCTCTGTCGCATGAGAGCTTGCTCAAGCAACAAATTTATAGGATCTTCTGCTCCGTCGTTTTTCTTTTCTTCTGCCATGGAGGGTTTCTTGGGTGTGCGAGAGAAATTTTCTTCAAGAGAGACAAGATCGAGACCCAACTTTCTATACTCAGACCTCGTTGGGGACATGCACTGAAAAAACGATCAAGAGCAGCCTGCTCTGATACCACTGATCCAGATTATTTTTGACACGAAATGAGAGCGGAGATATAATAAAGAATGCACAGAGATATCATGGATATCTAATAATATAACATAAATGTATCATAGATGGAACCATAAACATAGAGATATAGTAATACATGATTTCTATTAATGAAATAAATGTACAGAGACTATAAAAATAGAGAGTGAAAGACTCGCTAGAATGGTGGCAGCTTATTTCTGAGAAGAGATGTGATGGCTACTCACATTCACAAGAACATGATTTTAGAATGAGGCTCCAAAGGCCTTTTTATCAGAAATAAAATCCAAAACCCTAACCCCAGAAGATGAAAATCCAACAGTTTTGTGGACCCCGTTTTGGGTAGTTTGGTGTATCAACTTTTCGAGGGCGTAACTTTGGCATACGATCTCAGTTTGGGGCGCATTATAGCTCGTTTGAAAGGTATTGTCAAGGAGATTCATTTAGGGAGGCTCAAACAGAGACTTCAACTATCCTTAAGAATCTCTATCCCAAAAAAACTTCATTTAGGCCCTCAAAATGGCCCCAGAAGTTAAAAACTGCTAAAAGTAGTAAATTACCAAAATTGCCAGAAAACTATTTTGATCCAATTGGAAAAGGTGGGTGGCCACCAATATCCACCCAGATCATTAGAACACACTTATTTTTGTTTAATTTCAGAGAGTGAAGAAAAACCTCTCATATTTACACTTCTAGACCAGTCTAATTATTGTCTCATTGAGAGGGGTTTTGAACCTTTTACTTTGAAAACTTCGATGATATGCTTCAATTCATTTTTACTTATTGTGAAAATAAACCTAATATAGATAATCCTATGAGTTCCATTGTATTAAAATAGCATGGGATCAACACTATTCAATTATAAAAATAATTTTCTTTAGATGCACATGGTATCAAACATTTTATATCTAGATTAGAAGAAGGTAGGGTTGATTGTGATAAGGTTGATAATATAATATTTCGCAAATTAAAATGTTTGAATGACTCATCAATGACTAATCAAAATTTGGGAGAAAATATTTTTTATTAAGGAGAATCCTGGTAGAGAAGCTTTTCATTCTTTGATTTCCAATAGCCATTATTTTTTATATCTTGATATGGTTTATGCTTCTCATGTGCATATAGTTATACCTAATACTTCTAGAGTATTATGTCCAGGATTAGATTTTAATGAGGAGCCAATTGTTAACGATATATACTTTGGGAATGAGAAGGATGAAATGGTGGCCTTGGATTCATTTCAATATCTCCCATGTAAACCTTTTAGATGGGAAAATGTTATGGATAAGTCTTGTGAAAGTATGTCTTTTCTAGATTCTTCCATTATCATGGATGTGAAAGATGAAAGACCTTACCATTGTCATGAATAGTTGATTGACACCATTATTTTTACTTATACTTTTCTTATACGAGTGGATAATTTTAATGTTGTTCAATTGGACTATCATGATCCTTCTCAGACTCCTGGTTAGTTAAAAAATCAACTATAATATAATGAGTTATTTTGGTCTCAATCATTTCTTATGACAGATCCTCATTATCTTATTCAATTTTCACAATCAAATGACATCTATAGCAATGAGGCATGCATTCAAGGTAAAATTTTTAACACTTTAACTTATGATTCATATCAAATATGTTCTTCTCTCGTAAATTCTTTTCAACAATTTCATAATATTAAATTTGAATATTATGATAAAATTGGAATTTGGGTGGAGGATTCTTATGTGAAAAGGTTCCAGGTCAATTTTAAAGGAATCATCTTACATATACTGAATATATGTGTTTTAATTCTTTCTATATTTTACAAAATAATACTCTAATGCCTCTCTAATGTCTATTTCTTATTTTCAATGAACATGTGATTGCAAGCTCATAATTACTTGGATGGTTGCATTGGTAGTATGATTTCATGTAGTTTTTGATAACCAATGTAGCGTAGAATAGGTTTAGAAGTAGATTAGTTAGCTTTGTTTTGTTTGATTATTTTATAGTTATATTATCTCTCTTTTGTTTAAATAATGCAGTTATGAAAGTGTCAAGTTGAAGATGAACCATCATTAGGATACATCCATGGAAGATTTTCCTTAATAGTAACATTGGTTAAAGATTTTCTTTTCCAATCCTATCTTAGCCTCCTGATTATAAGTTGACCTTATATAAGTACTTGGTTTTGAAATGATCAATGCAATTAGTCTTTTGCAAATATTGTGAAGCAGGACTTATCTCAGAGAGAAAAATGAAATAAAATTTGAATCTATTTGATGAGGTTCTCATGATTTGAAGATTGATGTCATAGCTGTACATTTAGTTTAGGGTTCATTTTATTTTTTATTACTAAGAAATTTCCATTTTATGTTTGCTATTTTTCTTTGTGTATTAATAAAAGAGGTTTGATTAACTGAACATATCATATCTTAGTTTGGACATGTTTCTTTGATAAGATTATTGATGTGTTAATATGCTTCAAGCCTAAGTTTGGTTACATTGGTTGTTTAACTTCAAATAGTTTTTTGGAATTTGATTAGTTTAAGATATTGTACATTGCTTTTTGTTTTCTATTAGTTACTTTTCTATTTTTGTTTGATTTTTTTATTTAAAATTTCTTCTTGTTTCTTAAGTTTCTTTGGAAATTTGAGTTTATTTTGTTTTTAATATTTTACTTTTTTATATGGGGAATTTTTTTCTAGGTTTCATAATTGTTATGTTTACTTTGTTATTATCACAAATGGGGTTGATTTAATATTTGAAAACATCTACATCATGTTTCAAATATATTGCATTGATTAGTGACTATGGTGGAACACTAACACTTATTTTAAATGGAATTGTCTAACTGTTTTATGTTTTTTCTCTTTTTGTTGGAATCAAGCAACACAAATCTACACGAAATCACATTTTTGTTGATGTTTAAATTGCATTTTTGAATGCAAAAATGGATTCAATGTGTTGAAAACCCCTTGGGGCACTCAGATTATATTGAATTAACCACTCAAATATGAAAATAAAACAATTTCTTTTCGGATATAAGGAAAATATTCCCATAAAATATTCCTGGAAAAGGGCCAAAACATATAATATTTAGACTACAAAATTTTAAATTATGATGATACTTTTAAGTAGAGGAAATAGTCTATATTTATCTTTTATTTGAATCCCACCCATTCCACCACATTAAAATGATATTCTACATTGATAGTTTAAGGGAAAGGTTCAATTTTTTGTTTAAAAAGTATGACATCTATTCTTTAAACTAAGATTATATCTTGTACCACCCTACTTCTTTTACCCAATTGCATAAGCAATTATTTCAAATAAATCAAAAGGGATCAAATAAGGAAGTTGAAAGCACTGTAAAGTGTGGGAAGTACAAGTAAACTAGTTAGAGCTATGGATGCTCATTCGTAGTGGGACCATGCTTGTATGATATCAATACATCTTCATCAGGGCTATGGATGCTCGTGGGCAGTGAAGCAATGTCAGGAAAAATAGATAATTTATATACTTATATAGGTGTCTACTTCTCATAAAACTCCATAGTTGTACCTTTACTATTCAATAGTGTGAGGATAGCATAAATTAAATTATCCTTTTTAAGGATTCATTGTTTAAATATAGAAAAGATATTAAGTACTTAAATATTTTGGATTTACACTATTAAATTTTTCTTATGTGGGACCCACAAGATCTTACAATGTTTAAAGATTTTTTGAAACCTCTCATGTAGTTTTTAATAAACTCAAGCCCCTTTATATTAATAACATAGATAATCAGTTCACATAGTTAGTTTCCATTTTTTGAGCCCTCGACAACTCCCCTTAATTTTTAGCAAAAATAAATAGTCCCCCAATAAATTTTGAAATTATTGCATTTTGCTTGTCACTTGATTCTTCTTTTCTTGATTTTGAAGTGATTTTTTTTTGGTTAGACGGTTCAATTTATTTTTCAGTTATTTTAGTATTTTTCATTTTCTTTAGTTTTTGAATGCTTTCATGACTGATTCTTTTTGTTTGTTTTTCATTGGGTGATGACTTGGTCATGTATTCTTTCTTTTTTTGTAAGTAAGAAGAGTTTGTATTAATTATGAACAAGATTTATAGATATACAATAATGTCTGAGCTTAACCAGTCTCCACAAATACCATGACAATCTTTTGGAGTCCAAAATAAACTGAGAAAACTACCTGCCCCTGTGGGGAAACTAGGCTATAATAGACTGAGTATGACTAAAACTCTAAAGAGAACTGAACCAACAAAGCCGTACTGAGCCTCTAGGTCTAATTATAACAAACAAAATGATATAAAAAGAGATAGAGAGAACTGTAGAACATGCTAGTACTGGGCATGAGGATCCTGAGCAGATGAAGGGCCCGTGTAAGGTCTCATTCATTACGACAACGAATAACGATGTATAATAGGTAATGCTTTTTTTTGCATTAGGATATTAAATTCGTTACAACATAATAAACAATATCACAATTGATACATCATCATAACTAAAATGACACATAAGTAGTGTATTAACATAATTAAAAATGACACATAATCAACACACAAACAATGAATCAATCAACATATCATCATAATTGATAACGACACAATCAACACATCACTATCGACTGAAGAAAATTACAATAAATGATCAACCATGTCACTGAGCATTAAAAGAACTACCCGCCCAACCTACCCTACAAGGTTAGGACCTCCAACACACATAAGTAATGCTCAAGTCCAGAATTCACCCGATTGATTGTGACCATTTAAGGTCGCAGGACTGGCGACTGTTCTGAGGAACAAGGAGGTGTCTAAGTCCCTAAATCAATCACATCTCATAACTCCAGACTAGACTATCAATCATACATCAACATAGTTTCACTAGTGCAAGAGTAAGCTAGTTACTTAATCAAACATACATCAACATTATTTCCATGGCGCAACAGGATATTCTATTATACTTATCATTTCAAGGAACAATGAGTATAAAAGAGACAAGAACATTTCATAAGA
Source organism: Picea glauca (assembly GCA_000966675.3). Taxonomy (NCBI): domain Eukaryota; kingdom Viridiplantae; phylum Streptophyta; class Pinopsida; order Pinales; family Pinaceae; genus Picea; species Picea glauca. The sequence continues at coordinate 1,386,940 of JZKD02S1610473.1, forward strand.
GTATGATAATTCAATAGCATAAATACAATCTTAAATGCAGGTGGTTTAGCTATACATCTCATTCATATCTTCTATGTGTATGTAAGGAAAGGTTGTAGTTTACAAATAATTATGAGAGCCCATAAGAACATTCATCTTCTTAAGCAATAATTTAATGTTAACACATGATTTTCATTATAAATCCATTATGCAAAGATAATAAAATCATTCGTACTAGCCATAGACCCAAAAACATTAATAAACAATTCAACAACCATTGTTGCACATCCATGTTAAGGGTCTTGGGAAGGGGCCCAACCTTCAAGCAAGGTAAGGTTTCAATCTATTTATCTACACTTTAAGGAAGACCCAACATATCCATAATTAAGGAGCTTATATACTATAATGAAAACTTCATATAATTCTGAAGAGCCCAAATCTATGTAAAACATACAAGGAATAAACTAGCCTAAAAGGTTTTAGCTGGGACTTCATTTCCATTCCCAAGTCATGAGAAGATCGAATTTTATTTGCACCATGAAGTACGACACTACCATGTCAATAGTATGACATTTCCAACCGACTAGCACTCACACTCTATGTAAAACCCATATGACCACAACACATAGGCTCCAACCGACTAGTGCTTGAGTGATACTTTTGCAATCGGTACATGGCCACATGGGCCACGTGAACACTATCTTTCTCGTGACGGGTGCTAAGTCCCCTAAACGTTCGAAAAATCGCCACAAATGAAGAATTCGTGCGGTCCTGGGTTTTTGGCACGAGAAACACCCGTGAGCCAAGTTAGTCACGCATAGGTGCGTTTTGGAGAGCAAAGACAACAAGGAAATTGGGAAAACTTTTGGGAAGTGATTCCTACTCAGTGTTTGGCCCATCCAAGTGCAGGAAGAACCCAAATAGGGGTTTTTGGATGTTCTAGAGCCAATGGAACCATCTATTTTTCATTCTGAGCAGTGCAAGGCACTAATTTTGACACTTTGAGCCTAAATGAAAAAGAACCAAGGGAAGATGGACTGGGAGTTGTAGCCTAAGGGAGGGGTGAACTCCTTTTTCATTTGTTGTGTTAATGTGGGGGATTTGATGGCTGTTTATGACTGTTAAAGCTACTCTTGATTAAGTAAAAACTCATAAGTTTTAAGTGTTGTAAAATGATCCTATTACCCAAGCACATCAATACATATGCAAATTTAAAGAGACCCAAGATTTATCATTTTCATATCAACAGTGATCCAAATTTCTGTACTATATTTTGCTTATGTCAACTAGCAGTAAAATTTCATTGAGAAATCAAAAGAAAACAACTATCAAGTTTTCTTCTAGATCTTGACCAATACGTAACTTGCCAAATTAAATTGGAATTACAACACATATTAAGTGGGATTTCTATAGCTCCTATCATACAATAAAAATTCTTAATGCAATTACAATCTCAAATGAAATACCGTAACCGACGAAAAATCATGAAGTCGAAGATGGTCTTCTGCAATGGTGCTCCTTCTGACCTCCTGCTTTCTAATCATTGAGACTTTACCGATACCTCCCAGCCAATGCTAGGGGTACTCTTCTTTCCCCTTATCCCCCCGATCCTCAAAGGGGCCACACACACACACACAACCAAAATTACTCTAGCTCCCACCTCGCCTCGCAAGGTAGAACCACCACTCTCTCTCAAGTTGGGTATCCCAACTATCGCAAGTAAAACCAGTCAAAAATTCTATAGTATAACTTTACCCATAACTCGTGTGATCCATTGCTCATCTCAGCTATTTGTTTTATAGAATTTTCCCATAACTCATGCCCACTTGCACAACTAATTCACTTTTTAATTAAAATAATTTAGAATTCCCCCCTCTTACACTTGTCACCCTTTCCCCAATTTGCACAATTAAATCCACATTTTATTTTAATAAAATTCAATTTCCCTCACCCTTCCCAAAAGCACTCCTTAAATCACTCCTAGTTGTCTCTTTATTCCCCTTATTTCCAATTAATGACTGATGCCTTACTAAATTTGAGTTGAGTTAAAATATGAATCTTCTCCTAGTTAGACTAGTGTTAACTAGACTCTAGATCCCTTTCTATGCATAGCCATTCCTTTAGCTTTATTACATCTTTACCTTAAATTCCAATTTGGTAATTACTTGCACATATGCGTATTAAATCAATCTTTGGATTTATTTTATTTTCCTTGATTTCTTAAATTGATTTGCTCCATCCCCTCATTATTTAATTTATAAATATAGTTTTTAGTCTTCTTACTAACTTAGACTTAGGCTTAATTAAATTTTATTTGCAAAGTCTTAGACTCTTATAGGGATTATAATTAATAAATTCAATCCTTAATTAATTAATTAATTAATTGATCCAGCAGTGCTTAACATTTTACAAGGTTGATTATTCGCTCAGGGTTTTCTAGGCCACCTAGGTTCATTGACTCAATTTTATTTACGTGACGTTCCCTTCAAGACACACTCTGTGCTCCAAGGGTGCCACTCACCTTTGATTCAATTTTTAATTACGCAACGTTCCCTTCAAGATGCACTCTGTGCTCCAAGGGTACCGCTCACCTTTGACTGGTTTTGGTAGTTGTCCAGCCCCTGGAGTTAGTACTCCATTCGAGCGACATTGTGAGAGACTAAGGGCCTCTAAGGAATAAGGACCCTGCCTTATTGCATGCCCTATACAAATATTCATGAGTGATTGTCTCAGTCTACCCTCATGGCATAGTGGACCTCTTGAAATAGGTAATCGTTAACCTACAATTTAAGCCACGAAGAGAGTGATAGTAGGCTATGACAGAGATGCTGCCACACCTCTCCCTCAATATATGATCTATGTGGATGGCCCCTTTACTCCTTATGTGAGTCAGATTAGCAAGAAATCATCAGCCTGCATATGTTGGCGCAAAATTTATCAGACCAGGGTTCTTCTCAGGTTACCAACAAAAGGCATCGAGTAGTCTAGATCATTGGCATTTTCATCTCCTCTGAAGAGACGAAGTCTCACCCAAAGCGCAACTAAGACAAGAAGATATGGAAGGGCAAGGAGAATACTTAGGCAGGTTTCCAGAATATTCGAGATTCACCATGAATGATCCAAAAAGGATCTAGAGAAGGCTAAGAACAACTCAGAACTCGTAGAGGCAACTCATGATGCTCAGAATGGCTTCAGTAGACAGAGAAAGGGAAAAATTTCAAAGTTCCCAAAACTTAGTGAAAATGGCATGATCACGAAGAGCGTGTTGTAATATTTCCAAGGACATAAACGGCTCGTCAAACGAAGTTACGAATCAAATGATATTTGTGGTCAATTTTTTGGTCAACTTAGCCCAGTCAGCAGGAATGAGTCAACATCCATACTACTGACGTCAACATCAGTACGGATGATGTCATCATTCATACAACATATGTGGCAAGCACAAAGGGTGACACATGTCATGCTGACATGAGCATGATGTTAACATGATGACGTGGAAACATGAGAGGTTGCCACGTGTCACTCATTTTTGGACTTTTTGGGACGACTTGTGGAACAATGAAAAGTTGCCACGTGGCAGTCCGTATAGGACATGTGGCATCGGTACACTACATGGCAGGCTGATGTGGCATCTATACGACACGTGGCGGGGTGACG
>JZKD02S1610473.1:1390743-1418196 GCA_000966675.3 Picea glauca
TATATATATATATATAAATATATACTGCCAAATCTCGCGGTGGTTCTGCTAGATTGACGGCATATTCCAACTGCCATCCATTTTAGTAGCCACTGTGTCAATTTAGCAGCATGCCAAATTATGGTTGTAACCATATACTAAAAGGGGAGGCCTGTGGGTTCGACCCCGGTACCTCCGCCTAACCAAAGCCTTTAAATAGTATCCACTAACCAATGCGCCCAACCACCTTTTAATGCACAACCACCAGATTTTAGTACAAAAAGGGGTTTCTGCCAGTGTATGAAGGAGGAGAACCAAGGGCATGACCATACAGACATGGCATGCATTTCGATAAATTTTTCCATTCATTAGTTGCAGGTGCGGGCATGAAAACCGAGGCGAGATTTCTCTTGGGCCTAAAAGTGCTAGACTCGGATGGAGGCATGGAGACAGTCATTTTTAGGTAATTTGATGCCACAAACGTAGTGGTGATGTTTGTTTTATGATATGAGCAAATCTTCTATAGATTAACTCCAGAATGAGGTATACTTATGTATTTTTCCCAATTCTTTTGTGGAGTTAATAAAAAGGCCTACCCATTTGAGAAGAGGACTTGGAGACATAGTCTACCAGGGACTAACTCCGTTATCAAGTTTTTGCGTCCATATTGCATGATTATGTCACTTTCCTTTTGAGATTTTCCTTCTTTATGGTGTGCTTTAGTTTATGCTAATTTAATACAATTCTTTAATAAGTCACTAGACGAAAAGATCTCGGATCATGTTGGTATCAGAGAAGTCGTCTTTGACTTGAATTGTTGAGTATGAATGCTTATTAGAGCCAAGCATAAGCAGGGTGAAGGAACTCTTAATACTGGATAATCACATTAGGGTGAAGGAACTCTTAATACAAGGTAATCGCACTAGAATAATGCCAATAATGCCCAAGTTTTCCAAGTGCTCAGCTTTAGAGGTAATCGCGCTAGAATTTTGTCCTTTCTAGTCGGTTTTTCCAACTTGATTTCCTCGGTTGCTTGGGTTGTGATTATTACATTTGAATTTCGGGAAGATGTTTCCCCGCCAATGTCTGTGCCTAGATCCACATATCCACATATCCATTTTTGTTTGCATTTCTCGAAGATTCTTTGGACTTTCTTCTCAAGGATTGTTTTAATAGTTTTCAGAGTTTCTTCCAGATTCGTTTTAACGGTTTTGGGAGTTTCTTCCAGGATTGTTTTAATATTTTTGGGAGTTGTTTTAACAATTTTGTGAATCATTTCAAGACTTTCCTTAACCAGAGGAAATTAAACGATCCTAGAGACTTTTGGTTGTTCGTTTACTATATGTTATTATTTATTTTGTTCAATGCACTAGATTTCAAATAGGGGAGATTGATGTATGGTACTCTTCAAATAGTTGTTTAGTTTCAATGGACATTTGGAAGTTATTATCTCACTTTTGAGAAATTGCGAGAATTTTTGGGAAAAAGTTCTCAGACGTGGGGAATTCTGATATACTCTTTTGCATTCTTCCTTAACGCTGGCGTCATTGGAGTTCAGTGCAAGTGGGGCCCATGGCCATGGAAACACAATCAATTATTTTCCAGGAAACTCGGGCTTTAAACTCGAGAGATTAATATGATTTAGTAGAGTAATGGCTTATACAGTTGTTGTATCTTGTGATACGTTAGTTTTAATTGAGCATCAAATATATTCCATTTATATATTATTCTAAAGATGTCTACAATCACTTGGATATACATTTCATTTCACCTTCTTTGCAAATAAACATTATTTTCAATTGTTTGAATCACACAATTTGTATTGGGAGTATTATTTATAAAAAAATAGTATAAAAAATAACACCTGTAGGTAATTGATGATCATTAAGACATTAATATTAATTATTTATTTGAGATTTATATACGAATTACAACCAGATTTAACCATTATATGATATAATTAATTAAGTGAATCTACAACATACTATAATCACACATGAATGCAACTAATAACTCATTACATCAACATATAAATCAATCTCATACACAAAGTTCATGCACACCAATTAAAACTCATAATGAAAGACATAAAATGGATAAAACACTCATCTTTTAAAAATGGTTGTGCAACCAGCTACTTGGGCGAATGTTCCAACCACCCATAGAATTTTTTTTCCAAATATCAATAACAAGTCACTCCCTAGCTGAAGCTAGCAATCCACAAAAGAGGGTGGTCTCCCATTGTCCACTCATAGCTCATAAATCCCACAACCCCCTAGTAATATCCTAAAACTATCTCGATTTTCCACCAACTCTCTTCCTCTCGAGCTACCCAACCCAAGGAAAATACCCCTTCACTACTCTCATTCCCTTAGTCATACCATTCATTTATTAGGGTCTCTCTAGAACATGTAACCAATAAAATATCTATTCATTTCTAAGAAAGTACCAAGAAAAACAACAAAAATCACTTGTTGTTATAGTGAAACTCACACAGGAGTTCACTCTTCAAGCCTAACAACCTATCTCTTCAGATATCTACCCCAAATACGCTCTAGAAATACTCCAGCATGCTCTAGAATTCGCTCGCCATGATTGCTTCCACGCTCTTTTTTTTTCTCTCTGCTTGTTGTTCATACAAAAACATTGACTCCCTAAAACAATTGTAACTGCCCATACAAATTCTCCTCTACTTGGATTACTTGCTTGAATTATACTCTTCCCTAAACTGATTATACTCAACCCCCATGCTCCCAATGACTGTGGGATGTGACTTCTCACACCCACCCTCTTACATCCATTCAATGATTGTCTTTGGGAACAATCAACAACAAAATAGCATATTCATATACCAATAGTTGTTTAAGAAGTGGGTTGAATTAATAGACATGGGTAGTTCTGCCTTGGTCCCATCTTAGACATTCTCTTAGTCCCTCCCCTCTCTTGTTGATTAATTCATCCCCCATATCAATCCATATCCCCAACAACTATCATCACATTTTATTATTAAAATTCAGAAATACAATTTGCATATACATCGCTTGATCGTGGTCGTACATTATATTTACATTAAGAATCAATTAAATTGGGGATTATAGCAGGGATATTACAATATCACCATTTTGGTGCCACGTGGTTGCGAATGAAAAGTGTCACAAGATGTTAACCAATTCCTATAGGTGGCATATAAATCTTATTAATGGCAAGTGGATCATAGGTATGGTGGGATCATGAGACATGAAATGAGTTACACCAAATCATAAAGAAATATTTAATGAATATGTTGAACTCCATCACTGGATATGAATGGGATCAACATAAAAAAAAATTGATAGCTCGACGTGTAAAAGAGGAAATCAAAATGTTGGGAAATGATGCCACATACCATAGGTAGATTCCTTGAACATATCAATGGACAATGCATCAAATCATCATGATAACAAACTAGGGTATGTTCCACAAACTTGTTAGCGAATTAGGGTTTTCAATTACTATGTGATGATGAAAGCATAAGTTGGAAAGGTCTACAACAGTAGAACCATTAGACCTCCAATATTCATAATGTAGTCTGATTTTGAAAATTAAGGCAAAGAAAGACCAAAATTCCAAGGTTTCCTCCTTTGCACAAAATAAAAGCTATGGGATCATGATTGTTGAGGAGTTTATGAAAATTAAATGGATATGGAATAGCACATGATATCAAGGAGGATTTTTACCATGAGTCTTCAGAAGGGTCACAATCGGTGCGTGATGGAAGGTTCATAGCTCCAGATCGTAGAGATCATTGTACATAAAAAATGGATGTGATCTTAGGTTTTGTTGAGGACATGATAATGAAATCCAAAGGTGCAATTGGAAACGGTTACATCAACAAATAAACCATGCATCAGATCTAAGAAGTTTCATGCTATCTAATTGCAAAGAAGAATTGTCACGATGACAATCTATGGGTGACAAACAAAGGGGATAGATTTTAGAAAATTGAACTTTGAAAGGCTTGAGTTAGATCATGAGATTAATTAGAATGAGATTTGTTATTTTTATTTTCTATTGTTTTTATATGTACATTTTTGTTTAAAGTTTAATTTCTATATCTATTTACTAATTTCTGATTTTATATGGTGTAGGTTTAAATATAAAAGAAAAAAGAAAAAAGAAAAATATGAAATGCTATAGAGGAAGCTAACACATCGAATAATATTATGTAGAGGAAGGATCATAACTAGCATGCGAGGAGGATATCTTGAGAGAAAGAGATGATTTAAAATAATGAGGTGAGTTCACAAAGAAAATCAAGGAGGTATCTTGACACATCACAATATCAGATAAAATTCAGGTGAATTCTAAATTATAAATCCATGGAAACTATAGATTGCAAAGGGGGAGGAAAAACAAGGTAAATTGTGATGCTTTCATCGATATTTACTTTTATAGTTCATTCTCACATTTTGCAGCCGAGAGATCTTGTATTACGTGTAGACTGTCAAGGATTTGTAGAGGTAATTCATGCCATCATGGTAGAAGAGCATTGCAATCAAACTGCATGATCCAGATTTTATGAGAAGAACGAAATGAATACAAAATATTAAAATATGCTTAACACAGAATAATAGAGATATAGTAAAACTAGTTTCCTATTCAGTAAGGAAATAAGATGAAATTGTAAAATGCAGCAGAAAACAAGCTTGTTGGAATGTTGGGGGCTTACCTCTGAGAAGAGATGTGACGACTGCGCTCCTTCGAAAGAAGATCATTACAATGAGGCTCTGAAAGAATTTTTAAAATAAATAAGAATGTCAAAAATCCTATACATCCAAAAACCTAACCCTAGGGGATGAAGTGCCAAAATTCATGTGGGCCCCGTTTGGGTAAGTTACTACATCAACTTCCCAAGGTCGTAACTTTTGCATACGATCTTCGTTTTAGGTATCATTGGAAAGGTATCATCGAGGAGATTCATTTTGGGGGCTCAATCAGAGCCTTCTTCTATCATTGAGAAGCTCGATCCTAGAAAACCTTCATTTTGGCCCTCAAAATGGCTCCAGAAGTTAAAAAATGCTAAAAATAGTAAATTGCCAAAATTGCCAGAAAACTTTTGAGCGAGTTGGAAAAGGTGGGTGGCCACTGATATCCACCTGGATCAATCCTTCCTCCTTAGGAAGCAATGGTTTTCGTTTCATTGAGTTCCCCCATTAGATGAGGAAAGTTCTGCTAAATTTGGCTCTGTGTGAGCCACTTGCCTTGGTGTAGGAGCTACCCTGCTTTGACGACTCGATAAAGCTAGATCCTTTGTTGTAGAGTGCCCTTGATCTATGTGTCCACAATATGATCACTGGATGCCTATTGCATATAGTCAGGGTTTATCATTGTTGGTGTCAATTTCTCTGCTATCTCTGAGGTGTCCAATAATGGTGGGAAATATGGCCGAAGGAGGGCCACATTGAAGACTAGGTGCAGGCCAAGGAAAGGGGGAATGTTGAGCTCAAAAGCATTTTCAACCACAACCTTGGTGATGGTTTATGACCCATAATGGAGTGGGTGAAGCCTCCAATGGGGCCCTATAAGGCATTCTTTCTACAAGTGCAACCAAACATTTTCTCCCACCTGAAACTTATGAGGCACCTGATGATGATGGCGTTGCTTGTACTTGGAATTAGACTTCTGTAGAATATCCTAAACCTACTGGAAGATGTACCAAATATGCTCAATGAACTGGGTGGCTTTGTCAACTTCTGGTGGAGCAGGGGATGATATGGATGAGGTGGTCACCAGGGGTAGTGCAACATCCATGGGGCCCAATGGTTGGAATCCGAACCCCACTTGAAAGGGGTTGTGGCTAGTTGAGCTATGTAGGGATCGATTGTAGCTATGTTGGACATAGGGAATACTCTCATGCCATTTGCAGGGGTGTTTTGAATTGTACATACACAGGATATGTATGATCATCCAATTGACGACCTCATTTTGGTCATCTGTCCGGGGGTGGAAGGCAATGGATTTGGTGAGCTTGGTATCCAGCAATGGCCAGAGGATTGACCATAATGTGTTAAGGAAATGAATGTCATGGTCTGAGATAATGTTTTGTGGGATCCCAAAATGTACCCATACTCGTTCAAAGAAGATCTTGGCAGTGGCTTCTGTTTTGATGTTCTTCTTGCAAGCGGCTAGAATTGCCATCTTGGAAAATTAATCAACAACCACAAAAACATAGTCATTTCCCCTCTTGGTGGATGAGAGGCCAAACATGTAGTCCATTGAGATGGATTCCCATGACCTGTCATGAGTAGGTAGAGGGGTGTACATGCCTTGTTTCTTAGTGGTATGTTTAGCAATATCACAGGCGATGCATGACCTGATATACTTGTCAACATCATGTTGAATTTTCAGCTAGTAGAAATGTTTCTGCAACACTGCCACTTTCTTTTCGATGCCAAAGTGTCTTTCCACTCTGCTGTAGTGAGCTTCCCAAATTAGCTTCATGTGCTAGCTTGATGGAATGTAGAGATGGCCCAGATGACACAACAACCCATCTTGAAGATGGAAATTAGCGACCACTGAGTTGGCACCCAACATTTGGTAGGTGGTGGAGAAGTCAAGGTTTGTCTCATAGAGGTGGGGCCATCTGAAGGTATCGTGGCCGGAAGAGTCTAACACTGTGGTGAGTGATGTGAATGAAGGTCAGCTGAGGCAATCAACAACTCAGTTCATACTTCTTTTTTTATACTTGATGTTGAGGTGGAACTACTGTAAGTATGTGGACCACTTCTGATGGCGATCATTCTGCAATTTTCCTTGGGTCTACATGAATTGTAGTGGCTTATGATAAATGTGGATGAATGTCTCCTTTCCAAGAATGTAATGTCTCCACTGATGACAGGCTTGCACAATGGAGTATAATTCTTTGTCGTAAATAGGGTACTTATGGACATCATCTGATAGTGTCTCACTATGATCTGCCACGAGGTGGCCGTGTTGAGTGAGAATGACACCCACAACATAGTTTGAAGCATTTGTCTCGATCTCAAAGGGATGTTGTAGGTATGGTAATGAAAGTACTGGGGATGAGCACAAATTATTCTTCAAGTCATCAAAGGCTTGTTGTTGGTATAGGCCCCACACAAATTTTTCCTTACTGACACCCCCGGTTACTTGGCTAAGGGCCCATGCGATATGAGAGAATCCCAACATGAACCCATGATAGAAATTGGTGAGGCCCAAGAAGCTCTGAATTTTAGTGAGTGTGGTTGGGTTTGGCCAGTCACAGATGACCTGGATCTTGGATATATACACATGTACACCATGCCGATCAACAATGTATCCTAAGTAATGGACCCTGTCCATGCAGAAGGAGCATTTTCCCAAGTTTGCATATAGTTTGTGTTGTCGCAGGGTGTGCGAAACCTACTGAATATGTTACAAGTGTTCCACCCAAGTCTAGTTGTAGATGAGGATGTCATCTAGAGACACCACTACAAAAGTATTGGTGAAAGGTCATAGGATATCATCCATCATCCTCATAAAAGATGTTGGAGCATTTTTCAAACCAAAGGGCATAACCAACCATTCAAAATTACCTTTTGACTTGAAGGTGGTCTTCCATACATATGTCTGTTCTATTGGGACCTGGTGGTAGCAAGACTTCAGATCAATATTACTAAAGTATTTAGCCCCCATGAGATGATCAAGGAGGTCGTCGATTTGGGGAATCAGGCACTAGTTTCAGACTGTGATTTTATTCAGGGCCCGATAATCATTACAGATTCGCCAGGTCCCATCTTTCTTCTGCACTAGCATGATTGGGCTCCCATAAGGTGATGAGATGGGATATATGTGCCCCTTGTGGAGAAGTTCTTGGATCTGCCTCTTGATCTCCTCATTTTATAATAGAGAGCAGCAGTATACCAACCCATTGGGTAGTGGTGCACCTGGGGTCATGTCGATGGGATGCTTGACATGGTAGTGTAGAGGTACCCCGGTAGGAGAGGAGAAGATATCTAAGTATTCTTCCACGACCTTATCCAATTGCTTCTATTGTTTAGAGAGATCGGCCGCGGAGGCCTTGGATGTGGTTGCGATCTTTCACTCACTCTAAGAGAGAATCATGAAGAAGACAAATTTCCTGTTCTGAGAGATGACCTTCCTACATTGCTTGGCAGAGATCAAGGAAATAACACTAGGAGGGACTGCCTTGGGTATCCTATACAATTTCCTGTTCAAATTAATAATAACACTATGAGGCCTAGAATCATATACAACATGACGTTTCCATAAATAAGGTTGGCCCAAAAGAACATTACAAACTTCAAGAGGAGAAAAATTGCACAATAGCTCATCTTTGAAGGGCTTGATGTCGTATGACATTCGATAATGGTGGATGATGCCGAGATCACTTCCTTAGCAGAGCCATCCAATGGTGTAGGGTTGTGGGTGCAGCATTGTCAGTAGGGTTAGCTGCTTGACGACCTCTGTTGAGATGATTTTCTTTTGGCTACCGCTATTAATGATGAAGTGCAGCAGGGTGCCTTTTACCCACATTTGTGGATGGAAGAGGCACTCACCTTCTTCTAGCTCATCTGGTTCAACAGGATGGAGCTTGGAGGTAGCAATGGTGGCACCGTGTTCTACCTCAATGATCCATATTCCCCTTTTTGATTCAGAACCCACATCTGATTTAAAGGCTTTCACTTCGGCCACCAGTGACTGCTTTGAGCAGTAGTCAGCATTGTTATGCCAAGGGTTCTTATGGAAGTTGCACCACTTCCCGGTATCTTTCTTTGTCTTTCTGGTGTCCTTCTTTGCTTGTGGCATGGATTGGTTTTCCTGATATTGTTCATCTTTTCTCTGTCCTTTGTTCTGTGGGTTGGGTCCACCCCTTCTTGGCTTTTGTTGTGAGAGGTTCCTAGGTCCAAATTGCCACATCTTTTGTTTGAGCTTCTGCTCGATTTTGACGACATATCGGTAGGCTGTGCCCAAGGAAGAGATGTCTAGAAATTCCATTTCGGTATCTGTTGGCACAGGGGCAGACCTAGGTTTCAATGCTACAATAGTGCACCAAAAAAACCCTAACTATTGGCCCTTTCGGTAACACCTGCGAAGCAGATGAAGTCTCACCTGAGGTAGAGGCAGGGGTGGTTGCAAGACTCAGGTGTCTGCAACCTTAGCTAGGACACAAATCTATGATTGTAATACTTAATAGAGCACTTAGCACTGAGAGTTCATCAATATTTGACCACTATCTACTCCGTAGATAAAACAAAGCATTGCATTATTCATCCAGATCTGATGTATCTAAGCACTTATCACAGAGAGGTAGATTAGATCTAGTAGATTCAAGAACTAAGAACATTCAGATAGGTCATATCTAACATCCATATACATCTTTAGTACAAAGCATAAACAAATCTATCTATCTATATCAAAGCACTTTAGCAAGTAAAGACATAAACACATCAACACATCGCACAAAGCATAGCAACACATCATGTACGTGGTTCACCCCCACCCTGGGGCTACATCCACCAACTCGTCTTCTTTATTATCTTCGGTCAAGCTTCTTACAGGCACATAGCATCAAAATCCTACTTCGCAGAAGACAAGAGATCTACGCGCAATTCGCCAGATCCTCCTTCTTCGAGCTAGGGTACAACACCAAGCCTTCTTACAATTACTTGCACGGAGCTTTGAAAGTCTCACATAATATGCATAAAGCAAGTACTTATCACTTTAGCACTCTTACAATCCCTTGATCACACAGATCAGATCTCTAGCACTTAGCACTACTTATCACCTCTACCTTATTACATCACCTAGTATTCTATATACACATTACAACAGTGGGCCTAAGCATGGGTAAACCCATGGGTTGACATTCCCATACCCGTTACATAATCCCAAAACCCAAAAATCCCTAAAAAGGGGCCAAGATGCCACGATCTCTGATTCATCTTGCGCTCCACCTTCGACAACCTGTTGAAGTCCCAAAATAGGTCAAACATGACCAAGAATCCACAAAACTTGGTCAAGGGCCAACAAACCCCCAACACTCACCTGTGACTCGTCTCGAGTCACTCTGGTCTGGGTAGTTCTTCTTCAAAAGCCTCGAGCTTGGATCGAGCTACTTGGACTTGTTGCTCTTCCATGGCCTCCTGTTCAACAAACTCTTGGATGACTGCATCATTGAAAGGTCCCTCCAGCCGCTGTTCAGCTGCAGTGACCACCTGCTCCATTTTTTCTCCTTGGGCTTCAACCTCTATGAACAATTGGTAAGCCTTATCTTGTACAGGTTGGAGCCTCTCAGTTACTTCCATAAATCTACTCTGGATATTGTGGATCTGCTGCTGGGCGGTACGTTTCTCTTGGGATCGCTTCATTCTTTCCACATATGACAGGGGCTTCAACTACGCCTGTATTGTCTCTACTTGCCACTTTTCTTCCTGGAGCTGTGACTCCAGTGCTTGCATTTCTAGGTTCTTGGTGAGTTTCTCATACATCTGGGCACTGTGATCACTCAGTTTCTTTCATTCCATGGCAAGGGCCTTTATCCTTTCAACTGCACTCCGGGAAGTTGCTTCTCTTCAGTCCCTTACATCTTGTGGAGTCTCGGGCACTGTGCGGAGCTCTAAGTCTGCTATGAGTTGTTGTAGCTACTAGATAGCTTTTGCAAGATTCTCTAATTGATGTGTGACTTGATCCTCTGCCTTTATTTCTAAGATTGTCACAAAGCAATGTGCTCTGCTAATCGCTTCTTTCACTTCGAGTTACTCCGCGAGCCACTGTTCTTTTCCTTGTTTCATCTGTTCTTTTTCTTCATCGAACTTCACTTGGAGAGCAATCTTTTCCTATTCTGCAGAGCTGCTTTGTTCTATGAGTACGCCTTGCAATTGATTCAAGGCCTGGGTATCTTGTTCTATTTCTTCTTGTGCTTGTTGAAGGTGAGCTTCGACTGTATCAACTAGTTGGTGGAGTTGGGCTAGCTCATCTCCCAAATCTGGTTCTCCCAATGGCAGGGGCATAGTAGAGACTGTACGAATGGACTAAAGGGCCTCCTGTACCCCTCAGAGTTTGAATTCAATTATATCATACATTTCTTCCTTCTTGGCTTCTTGTTTCTCTGCTATTTCCAGTGAAGCGTCGTTCAGAGTTGCTATGATGAAGTCAAAATCATCGGAGGTGAGGATAGTCTGCATCTTGGTCATGGTGGCTTTCGATTTCTTTCAAGAAGAAGGTTTCAGGGGGGAAAACTTCCTCTTATTCAAGGGGTCAACCTCATCTCTGGGTGGTGTTACTTCACCTGGCTTCTTTTCAGCTTCCACTTCGTAATCACCCCCTCGGTTAGGTGACACTGAAGCAGTCTTTCTTGAGGCCCTGCTTAAATATTGGACCTCTTCAGTCTTCTTCGGTCTTCTGGTTCCGGGTGTATTATGTTATTTATGAGTGTCCTCTGGGCTATCAAGGTTAGATATCTCTACAGGTTTGATGGGGATAAGGAGGTCAACGGACCATTCCTTAGTGATTTCCTCAAGGTCTTCTTCTGTAAGTTTATAATATGAATGGAGCTGCTCTTTATGTTCATCTGCTTGCGCTGTAATGTAGATGAAGTGCCGATATACACTGAACATCATCAGGGGTCAGAACCTCTGCAAGGTGTTCAGAATCATGTGAGGCTCATCTTCGATGGATCTCTTTAGATGGAGGTAATATGTATGAAACACAACATTCGACTGCCACTATTTGTTCATATCACTTGAATACCAAAGGCTAGTGAACTTTGCAGCAAGCAGTTCAAATGACTCTATGTATGGGAAGGTCACACCTTCTGGCATCTCTCAGGAAACAAATACAATGAGGATCAGGAGCCAGCTGAAATGAAATTCATAATCCCGATCCCGAGCTTCTCGGCAGTCTAGTTCCAACTGGTTAACTAGGTACTTCGCCCAGTTCATTTGTAGGCCTTCCACGCACTTCCCTGCGAGGTCAACGACAAAGTTGGTGACCTGCATAGGTTGTTTCTTCCTTACTAACTTTACAACTATCATTTGACATGATAGGAACATTGTGCCACTCTAGATGGAAGCTACCTTGTAGCCTCTTGTTCCCTTCTCAACATCGCCATATTTATCCTTGATCTTTTGTGCCAACACGCAATCTACAATTTTTCCTGGATAAAACTCCTGTGGGTCGGGTCCTTGCATACTCAGTCCTGTGATCCTGTGGATCAATGTTGGGTCAACTGTAATACGATGGTCTATCCATAGGTAGTCGCCATAGTAACATGATAGTAACAACTTAACACAGGCATTGAATTCTTGGTGTCTACCGAGGTGTGGGATCTTCATGACATTCAGCAGGGTGGAATGCACAAGGCTCATCGTCCACAATTTGGGGATTATCTTTGAATTCTTCCCCTTCGTCTTGGTCAGGTATTTATATGGGGTGAGCATACCATATATCTTTTGATCTCCGAGGTGGAAATCACTGAACTTCAACGCTACGATCTTGTCCTGGTCTGCTTGAACTGCGCATATCCCCTTCGGGAGGTACGCAGTATCTATGGTGTACTCGAAATATCTTGGCACACTATCATGATTCACCGCGCCAGCCAAAGGTGGGATGTAATCGGGCAATATGCTTGGAATTATCTTCACATTTGCTAGGTCATCTTTGTGCTTGGTTCTCTTTTCCACTGATGGTCAAGATGGTTAGGATCCACAAGCAGTCGACATAGAGGCTTTCACTGTTCTCATTGATGAATATTGTACACCTACAGACATCGAAATTACTCTTTCAGTCATGAGGTCGATGAGAACTTCTTTGACAACTTTCTCTGTAGCACTGAGCTCATCCGACATACAGGCTCCGGGTTGGAAATATCCGGTTCAAGGAGTAACTTAGACACTGCAATGGGATAGAGGGAAATAGCACAATGATCAATGTGTAAAATCAATGAGTCTACGGGCTCAGATTCACGGTTAGAAAATTTTTTCTCGGTGCATGGCACGACGGGATAAATAGATAACTTGGCAGTGGATCTTTTGCAATGGGAGAGAAGCCTTCATTAACTCCATTTTGTCTGTTACAGCATGGTCCAACGGTTTGGTGGAAAACCATAAATGCATTTCTACCCATTCGGATGGTCGGCCTAACAGTTATATTGTTCCCAAAGGCTATATTGATTTTCCCTGGCGAAGTGCTAGGTGACGCTGTTCTGTTATCTCGACGAAGTTCCAATTTTACAAATTTTCCTTCTGTGAAGTTCCTTTTGTAACTTGTCGACCTTAGATCTCTTCTTACTTATTTTTCTATTCTTCTTTCCAATGATCTTCATCTTGGTATTCCTTTTCCCATTCTGATTCTTATCTTCTTTTGGCATAGTTACTTTGCGTTGTTGAGATTATTTCCTAAGATTTGAGGGTGATACTTCTTCTTTATCTGGAATAGATACTTCAATCTTCTGTGGGTCTTCTAATGTTGTTGCAACTTCAACATCTGGGTCTATGGTTTTAAATAACTTCGATCTGTTCTTCTGTTCTTCAATCAAGTGTGCGATCCTTCTAGTCATGGAATCTTTTAACTCTTGCTTCTACTGCTCTAAAAATTCTTCTTCTTCCTTCCTTCTAGCTTGATCTCTTTCAATCAAAGTTTTTCCTAGTAACATGGTAAATGGGGTGTTGTTCTCAATAAATTTAACAATCTCAAAATCCTCCTTTGTCGAAGTCCCATTGGAATTCATAGAGATCTGAGTGAGCTTTCCACATAGGTTTATCAGCTTTCCTCTAAATATCCCTATTCCTCCCAATGAACGAGTCATAGAAGGCTTCCCTGAAAGTTCCCAAGTTCTTTCTGTCATGATATTCACCTATGTTTCCTCATCTAGAACACAGTCAATGTCGAAGTCTCCTATTATTTCTTCAATGCATTCTTTTTCTTTGAAGATCTTTGATAAGATGACATGTCGGTGGTCATTCAGGGTTTCTTTTATCTGTATCAATTCTTTCTTTGATTCTTTCTGGGGTTCTTCCATAATCATAGTTTCTGGATCTGCCTTAGGGTTTTCTTGTCTCATGTTCATTCCTTCAAGCTTAGCAATCATTCTAGGGAAATCGAATACTTTATGGTCCATAGATTTGCAACAAAGACAACTAGGTCTTCTCCCAGGGCATTCCTTAGCAAGGTGTCCTGGTTTTCTACAACTGTAACAGAGGGTTAATCCTCTCTTTCTTTTAAATGATCCCCAACCTTTCCTTTACTGCATGCTAGGATCATAGTAGCTAACCTGCAAAAATTTCTTTCTAGGAGGATCTTGCATCCACTTGTTAGTCCAAACATTCTTTCTATGCATAGGTATAACATATCTTTCACTATTCTTATCAGATCTACGCATATCAAACCTTTTTTCATCTATTAGTGCCCTGGTTTTCAATCTAGGACATGATCTATCAAACATACTTAGATTCATACTGTTGAAACAAAAAATTCAACTTATCTTACTTCTACAGAGCACAAAGCTTATAGATCTAAAACGTTTCACTATTCTTACCTTTATCAAAGCACAGAGCTTCCATGTTTTCTTCAGATCTGACCTCTTTTCTTGGCACAAAGATTCACAATTCAAGTAGAGTGCTGCGCACTAGGGAAATAGATCTACATATGGAGATTTCACAGTTTTAGGTCAGATCTTTTCACAAAGCTTCTTCTTCCTCAGTTCCCAACAATCGTAGTTTTAGGTCCTGGCAACAGAACCATTTGTTGGCACAGGGGCAGACCCAGGGTTCAATGCTACAACAATGCACCAAAAAAACCCTAACTACCGGCCCTTTCGACAACACCTGTGAAGTAGATGAAGTCTCACCCAAGGTAGAGGCAGGGGTGGTTGTAGGAATCATGTGTCTGCAACCTTAGGTGGGACATATATATGTGATTGTAATACTTAACAGAGCACTTAGCACCGACAATTCATCAATATTTAACCACTATCTACTCCACAAATAAAATAGAGCATCACATCATTCATCCAGATATGATGTATCTAAGCACTTATCACAGAGAGGTAGATTAGATCTAGCAGATTCAAGCACTAAGCACATTCACATGGGTCAGATCTAACATCCATATACATTGTTAGCACAAAGCATAAACATATCTATCTATCTATATCAAAGAACTTTAGCAAGTAAAGACATAAACACATCAACACATTGGACAAATCATAGCAACACAACATGTACGTGGTTCACCTCGACCCTGGGGCTATGTCTACTAAATCTTCTTCTTTATTATCTTCGGTCAATCTTCTTATAGGCACATAACATCAAAATCCTACTCCGCAGAAGACAAAAGATCTGCATGCACTCCGCCAGATCCTCCTTCTTCGAGCTAGGGTACAACACCAAGCCTTCTTACAATTACTTGCATGTAGCTCTGCAAGTCTCACACAATATGCACAAAGCAAGTACTTAGCGCTTTAGCACTATTACAATCCCTTGATCACACAAATCAGATCTCTAGCACTTAGCACTACTTATCACCTCTACCTTATTACATCGCCTAGTCTTCTATATATACATTACAACAGTGGGCCTAAGCATGGGTAAACCCATGGGCCGACATTCCCATACCTGTTACATAATCACAAAACCCAAAAATCCATAAAAAGGGGCCGAGATCCCGTGATCTCTTCTTTTTCTTGTGCTCCACCTTCGACAGCCTGTCGAAGTCCCAAAATAGGTCAAACATGACCAACAATCCACAAAACTTGGTCAAGGGCCAATAATATGGATGTATCTATGAAGATCAACATGATACTTGAGCACCATATGTCACTCCAAGTCTTTGATACCCATCTTGGTGCGCAATATATGGAATATATTTGTGAACTCTGGCACTGCTTGGTCTATTTCTTTCCGCAATGTGGTCCATTTGGTATACAAGTCATCATAACTTCTGACAAGGTAGTATTGTTCCTTAATAGCATCCATGAAGGATTCCCAGGTGGTCGCGAAGTTAAATAATGAGGGTTCCTCTATTTCCTTTTGCTCACAGAAAGTTTCCCACCAATATTTGACATGGGGAATGACTTTGAGGAGTGAAAAAGTAATCTTTTATCTATTCAAAAAGTTATGGACAGAAAAATACCCTTCTAGTAAATTCAATCACTTGTCTACAACATTTGTGTCTATATGAACTTCAAATATAGGAATATCGAAGCTGATTTGTACCTTGAAGGGGGCGGTGCCTCCGCTCAAGGAATATGCATCGCCTATTGGTAGCCACCGAAGGATTTATGCAAAACTATCCATCATCTCATTCCTCTATTGCGTGAGGAATTCCTCCAGCAACATTTTGAAAGGATCTCCTGTCCCATCATATTTATTTTCTCCTGCCATGAGAGGTCGCTTGGGCATGAGAGATATTTTTTCCTCAAGAGAAACAAGCTTGAGACCCAATTCTTTGTACCCCGACCTCGTTGGGGACATGCATTAAGATGACAAGGAGAAGACCACTCTGATACCAATGATACAAATTTTATGAGCATAACCATATGAATAATTTTTTTTAAACAATGTTTAACATAGAATAACAGAGATACAATAAAATTGGTTTTCTATTCAATAAGGAAATAAGTTGAAACTGTAAAATGCAGCGGAAAACAAGCTTGTTGGAATGTTAACGACTTATCTTTGAGAAGAGATGTGATGACTGTGCTCCTTCGCAAGAAGATCAATACAATGAGGCTCTGAAGGCCCTTTTAAAATAAATAGGAATTTAAAAAACCCTAGACATCCAAAAACCTAACCCTATGAGATGAAGCACCAAAAGCCACGTGGGCCCCGTTTAGGTAAGTTAGTACATCAACTTCCTGGGGTCGTAACGTTTGCATATGATCTTCGCTTTAGGCACATGATAGCCCATTGGAAAGGTATCATTGAGGAGATTCATTTTGGAGGCTCAATCAGAGACTTTGGCTATCTTTGAGAAGCTTGATCCTGAAAAAAATTCATTTAGACCCTCAAAATGGCCTCGGAAGTTAAAAATTGCTAAAATTAGTAAATTGCCAAAATTACCAAAAAACTGTTTTGAGCAAGTTGGAAAAGGTGGGTGGCCACCAATATCCACTTGGATCACTACAATTCAATTGGCCATCCTATCATGGTAGATAAGTTTTATATTATAGTCATGATGGAGCACAGTGAGAGATGACACTGTCATGTAAACAAAGAACGTTTTGGAGCCAACACTATCATCACATTTTTGCAATATTTAACAAGGCAATTTTTCAAAAAAATTCTCTTCGGGGCCGCTGCCCCCGAACCCCTACGGGGGGGATCTATAAAGTGTCTCTTCCCCCCCTAGACCCACCAAAAAAATGTGTGGATGGAAGCCCCCCCACACCTCCCTTTCAAGAAATGGGATCCAAACACGGCTGAAACAAGACCTATGAATCATGAACATAATCAATCTCCACAACCAACACATAGAACCATCATTTCTTGTCGTGGAAAGAAATATCGATCACGACAATGAGAAAGACATATTATCATGATTTTGGATAATGTTCATTATTTGAGTATTAATGTTATATCAGTTTGTGATTTGAAAGGATGGAAAATCCATGACTATATTTTTGTATATTTTTATCACAATATGGATTTAGGATTCAAAAGTTGGTAATTAATGAAAAGGAATTACCATTGTGGTGTTAAGGCTATTCTTTCACCTTTATATGAATGTGTTATGTCATGCATTTCTAGCATTTCAAACTATTTTCATTTATGGCATTGTAATATCTTATTTTCTTTTCATTGATTACATTAGATGTTGAAATGTTGATGTAATCTTATACAAGTTATGTTATGCATTTGCATTTAACAATTACTTTAACAATGAATTATTTATTGGTCGAAGTAATTTAACTTCCCTCTCGACATGTAATATTTAAATTATATTTACTCTAGATCAAGATAGGAAATTAGACATAGCATTAGTTAGGTTTTAATTATCTATGTTAAACCAAATTTAGGATTAGATTATTGATTTAAATGGATTGACATTAAGTTAATTTCAAATCCATTTGGTGGCAACCAGGACAAGATATAGGTGGACATCACCACACTAAAAAAGTATAGGTCTAATTGCGACCTTGATTGGGTGATGATCCCTTGTTGTTACTAAGATTTTTTCGAGCTATCAACAATTGGCGCTAGAAGGAGGGTCAGATGAAAATATATCCCTATAGAGTAATTATTTTGAATGATTTTATTTACTCATATCTCCTATCGTTATCCTTGTGTGGGAACATTCTTCTGCTTCTTTTCAAACAACTAGTAACATTTCCAAAAAGATAGTTCATTCCTTGTTAAAGATTGAATTTGATGGAGAAAGTCATAGGTCTGCTTCTGAGCATATTACTCATGTTATTCTTAAGTACAAATCTTATAAAATTACTAATGATCTTGTCAAATGAATATTATTCTTCCTCACTTTCAGTGGTCGAGTCAAGCTTTGGTTCGAGTCTCTTTTAGACAATTCTACTCAAGCCTGGGAACAATTCATGTATGAATTTTATAACACATTTGGGAATTATGACTATGATGAGTTATGCGGTGAATTTTAGGATCTATCAAAAGGACAAGACAAATTTACTAAGGGTTTCTTATCAAGATTCATGTGTATTTGTCATAGGTTTCCTTCGCTTGATAAACCTTCTTAGATGGAACTTTTTGAACATTTCCTACATCTTAATTCTCTTTCTATTAATCAAAATCCGTGATATATTGTTTATTTTATATCTTGTTTCGATTTTGTTACGAAGTTAGATTTTATTTACATGAGAGTTCTAGTTTCATATAATATTTTTAACTTTCTCCAACTATTTTTCCTATCGATAAATATATATCTTGCATAGAAAGATTGAGTTCCAATCTTCAGGAGACTGTTGTGAGAGGAAAAACGTAGAATTATTTCTCGTTATTGTTAAGAAAATACAAGTTCAAGGGTTGGGCATATTATACGTTTTTTATGCTCCTTTATTTGTAATATTATAGGAAAAATAGAAGAAGGAACCTCCACCTAAGAACGAAGAAATATGTCACCTTCTTGAACATTTCACTGTCATTTCTGAAATTTTTGAGTAAGAATACATCTCTTGTGATCAACATTGTACTTAAGAGGACACTTGTTTTTGTTTAACTACAAAGAGTGAAGAAGAATCTCTCAAAGTTACACTTCTAGACCAGTCTAATGATTGTCTCATTGAGAGGGTTCTTGAACCTTTTACTTTGAAAATTTTGATGATATGCTTCCATTCTTTTTGATGTCTTGTAAACATAAACCTAATATAGATAATCCTATGAGTTCCATTATATTAAAAGAGCATGGGATCAACACTATTCAATTAGAAAAAGAAGTTTTTGTAGATGCACATGGTATCAAACATTTTATATGTTGATTAGAAGAAGGTAGGGTTGATTGTGATAAGGTTGATAATATAATATTTCACAAATAAAAATGTTTGAATGATTCATCAATAACTAATCAAAATTTGGGATAAAATATTTCTTTTAAGGAGAGTCCTGGTAGAGAAGCTTTTCATTATTTGATTTCCAATAGCCATTATTTTTTATATCTTGATATGGTTTATGCTTCTCATGTGCCAATAGTTATACCTGATCCTATACCTAATCCTTCTAGAGTATTATGTCAGATTAGATTTTAATAAGGATCCAACTGTTAATGATCTATACTTTGGGAATGAGAAGGATGAAATGGTGGCCTTGGAGTCATTTCAATATCTCCCATGTAAATGTTTTAGATGGGAAAATGTTATGGACAAGTCTTGTGAAAGTATGTCTTTTCTAGATTCTTACATTATCATGGATGTGAAAGATGAAAGGCCTTACCGTTGTCATGAACAGTTGATTGACACCATTATTTTTACTTATACTTTCCCTGTACGGGTGGATCATTATAATGTTGTACAATTGGACTATCATGATCCTTCTCAAACTCTTGGTTAGTTAAAAAACCAACTAGAAGATAATGAGATATTTTTGTGTCAATCATTTTTTATGATAGATCCTCATTATCTTATTCAATTTTCACAATCAAATGACATATATAGAAATGAGGCATGCATTCAAGGTAAAATTTTTAACACTTTAACTTATGATTCATATAAGATATGTTCTTCTCTTGTAAATTCTTTTCAACGATTCTATAATATTAAATTTGAAAATTATGATAAAATTGGAATTTGGATGGAAAATTCTTATGTAAAAAGGTTCCAGGTCAATTTTAAAGGAATCATATTACATATACTGAATATATATGTTTTAATTCTTTCTAGCTTTTATAAAATAATACTCTAATGCCTATTTCTTATTTTCAATGAACATGTGATTGTAGGCTCATAATTACTTGGATGGTTGCATTGGTAGCATGATTTCACGTATTTTTTTATAACCAATGTAGCTTAGAATAAGTTTAGAAGTAGATTAGTTAGCTTTGTTTTGTTTTCTTATTTTATAGTTATATTATCTCTTTTTTGTTTAAATAATGTAGTTATGAAAATGTCAAGTTGAAGATGAACCATCATTAGGATATATCCATGGAAGATTTTCCTTACCCTTTCTCTCTCTTGGTTATTAATCATATTTCTCATAGTAACATTGGTTAAAAAATTTCTTTTCCAATCCTATATTAGCCTCTTGATTATCAGTTGACATTATATAAGGACTTGGTTTTGAAATGCTCAATGCAATTAGTCTTTTGAAAATATTGTGAAGTAAGACTTATCTAAGAGAGAAAAATGAAATAAAATTTGAATCTGATTGATGAGGTTCTCATGATTTGAATATTTATGTCATAATTATACATTTTTTTATTTTTTATTTTGTAAGTGAGTTGAGATTTTGTATTACTGTAAAACTATAGTACAAAAGTAAAAACAGGGAGGTGTCCCCAAATCTACCAAAAAAGGAAACCAAATCAGGGCCCTTGTAGATGCATTATCAACAAAAAAATGAGGGAGCTGGGCCGCTACCCTAGGAAACCGACCCAATCCTCTTAAGCCAGTTTGCTGAAATCCATAACTTAACATATTGAGTAACCGATAACAATAAGTAGTGCATAAAAACCTTAGATGGTGCTGTGCTAGTATATGATGATTGGCTGGTTATTGTCTCCTTCCTTATTTGTTTCTTTTTCCCCTTTCTTCTCTACAATGCATGTCCTTCTGATGTTGGCTTGAGTTCCGTGACAGTCCTCAGGAGTTATGTCTACGTGGTGGACATAGCAGAGATAGATGTGAAATTGTCCTGCTAGTCGCTCCATTTTTTCGTTTCGACTCCTCTAGTCCTCCACTGTTCCTCTTGCAAGAGTCTTGAAGTTTCTAAGTTGGTTCATTATTTCTGTGAGCTCCTTCTTCTGTCCCCTAATCACTTCCTTCCTGGTCTCTTTCCTGTCATCTTTCAGATTTCCTATCAACATTTTAGTGCGCCAGGCTTTTTCCACCATTTTTTGGTAGAGGGTCATTCTTGGTTGAGTGGTCCTCGGGTCCTTAATCCCATCAACTTCTTGAATGAGTTCATCCCATTCCTTGCCCTGACACTGGTTTTTGACTTCTCTTTCCCACCTGTCGATGACATCTTTCCCCTTGGGGTCGACCTACTTGAGGAAGGTTTCCTTGGCCTCTCTGTCCGCTTGTTCCACCTTTGTGATCTTCTGGGCTCTTGTTGGATGAGCCTCCCCCTAGGGGCCTCTCTTACTCTAGGTCTTATTCAGTCTTGTCATCTCTGCTTGTTTTGGGTGGTACTCACCTTGAGTTCATCCTCCACTTTTTTCCATTGCTTCTTAGTGCTTAGTATGGCCTCTGTGATTTCTTCTCTCCGATCTATGGGTTACTTTGGTGATGCTTCCTTTATTGGGTTTCCCCAGCTGTTGGCTTCTCTTGAGAATCATTGATCTCCCATAAAGGTGTCCTTTTAGGTTCTGTCACATTGATTTGGATCATGTGTTCTTGGGATCCCTGTTGTCAACCCTGTGTCGCTCCCCTGTTTTGCACCTTGTATGCCAATCATTTCCTTCCCCTATACCAGTGTATAGGTGATGCATACTCAAACCTGTCCATGGTCAACCATTTTTTTTTGTGTACTTTTCTTTCTGTTGGATATCCCTCCTTTGCTCCCATGAGCAGTCCCTGTACTCCTTTTTAGTGATATGGCCACCGTATAGTATCTCCTCATGTGGTGTGACTTGAGTCTATATTGGAATTCGTGTTGGCATGTTGGCCTTTCGGATTCTGACAGGGTCCTACGTGCCTTTCAAGTACTTTTGTGCCTCCAATCTCATTCTGATCCGTCATACTTCGGTTTCCATCGTAGTCCTTTACTGCTATTTAAGTGCAATCAGTTCGAAATTGACCACTTGGTCTGTTACACCATATTGTGTCCAATTCTAGTCTTGCTCCGTCTACACCTTCGTTAGCTATTCTATCCGCTAGTCCATTAGCTGACCTTCGTACCCAATGCATCTCTACTGCGATAACCGACTGTACGTGCTCCTAAATTCTTTGCAAGGACTACACCAAGTGATAGTGTTTCTAGATTTTGCCCATTTTGGTACCATTTTGGAGCTTCCTTACTGTGTTGATTACTAGCATGGAATCTCCTTCCACTATAGTATTGGTTATTACTTCTCAGTGTAGAATCTCAAGGCTGGTCTCCAGGGCTCCAAACTTTGTTGCATTGTTAGTTGAGTTCCCCAAACTCCTCGTATATAGATGAATGATATTTCCTTGGCTGTCCCTAATCACTCCTCCCAACCCTGTCCAGCCTGGGTTACCTTTCGACGCCCCATCAAAATTCATCTTGAGGGAACTCTCTACTGGCGGTTTCTAGTTACGCTCACCTATTTGGACTTGTGTTGGCCATCTCACTTGAAAGGGGTTGTGTCCATCCTTCAGTCGGAAGGCCTAAAAAATTCTGAGATCCTAGGTTGTGAGTTGCGCACTGCTCGGTTGGTATTTGCGGCTTTATACTATTTCTCTTGTCATGGAGATGATGGCTTCCTTGATCTTTTCTACCGTCCATTTTTGGTTCTTGAATATGTGCCAGTTCCTTTCCTTCTATATTGCCCAAATGATCATTCCAGGAATGATGTCCACTTCATTGTCGCTATAGTTCTCTTTCCAAGTATTGATAGTTGCGGATATATTCCCTCTAATCCTGTTAGATTGTCAGAAGATGCTTTCCGCCCAGTCCCAGACTTCTTCTTTGAGGGTACATTCATCCAGGAGATGGTTCATTGTTTCCTCATTTCCTTCACATAGGGGACATCTGGAAGTTCTTATGAAACCGTGCTTCCTGAGGTTTTCCCATGTTAAGATTCGATTGTGGAGTATTAGCCACTGGAAGATTTTTATTTTTGGCCACTATGGGCTATTCTAGAGCTTAACCCATTGTTGCACTGGGTTTTCTTGGTCATGGTTCATAATTTAGTGGCATACTTCTTTGAGGTTGAATTCCCCGCCGTCCTTGTGCCCCCATCGCAGTTGGTCCTCTCCTTCCACAACTTCTATTTTTCATTTCCCCAGTTCCTCCTCCACTTCTTGTATTGTTGTTGCAGTTTGGTCTCTATTCTGTGGGGTAAGAGTGTTCCAGATTCTCCATTTGTTGCGATCTATTTATTGCTTCCAGTATTGGTAAACTCTGGTTTTGCCTTGCGCAAGCATCTCCTTTTGGATTTCCTCCCTTTTGGGTTTTTCCAGTCTAGGTTCCTGTTGCTAGGCATCCTCCCAGAATCTCATGGTTCTACCATTTTTGACCTCCAAAAAGCTATGTGATTGAATCCAAGCCTTGTGACCCCATGCTAGGTTCCAGATAGCAGACCCTGCCTTGGTGCCTCTGAAGTAGATTTTGTCCTGATCGCTTATGTTTGGAGCATATTTTTCCTTCTATAGGTTTACCCATGGCGTCGTGGTTTCTTTGACCCAGCACCACCAAAGTTTCACCCCATAGGCGTCATTGGTCACTTGTGGGTCATGTAGCCCCAGGCCTCCATTGTTTTTTGGTTTACAAATCTTCTCCTAAGCCACCAGTGCCCATTTTTTCTTTATTTCCACTCCTCGCCAGAGGAAATATCTTTGTATTGTCCTTATTTTTTGTAGTATCCCCTTGTGGGTTAGGAATACCGACATCGTAAAGGTTGGAATAGCTTGTAGCACTGACTTGGTTAAGATGAGTCTTCCAGCTAGGTTGAGGGATCTGTAAGTTCAGTTTTTGACCCAGTCTTGTATCCTGTTTATTACTCCTTCCCAAGTGGACATTTTGTAAGATTTATCTATTAGTGGGATCCCCAGGTATTTGTTGGAAGTGTTTTACATTCAAATCCCAGAATGTTGGCTAGATTTCATTGGATTGTGGGGTTGGTATTAAAGAAAAATATCATAGATTTTGATTGGTTTATCTCCCCTCCCGAAGCTTCCCCAAACTCATCTAGGATTCGTTTGTAAGATTTCACTTCCTTGACCGTGGGTATGCCATGAAGTGTGGTGTCATCCATAGATTGTTGGTGTGTGGAGGTAGGACAGGTCGCAAAGGGTTTGATCCCAGTTATTTCCCCTGTTGTGGTTGCAGTCTTTATGCTTCGGCTGAGACCTTCCATCATTAGAATGAAAAGGAAGGGGGACAACATGTCTCCTTGTCTAATGCCTCTAGTGGTCCATAATGGTTTGGCAGGGGCTCCATTGACTAGGATCGAGTAGGTTGTAGTTGAAACTAGGCTATCTATCTAGTTGATCCAGTGATGGGTGAACCCGAAGGCTTCCAGGGTCTTGACCATATAATGCCAGCTAATTTTGTCATAAGCTTTAGCCAGGTCCAGTTGTATTATCATTCCACCTTGTTTCTGAAGCTTCAGGGTGTGGATGAGTTCGTGGGCATGGATGATATTGTCCATTATTTGTCTTCCTTCCATGAAGCTAGCCCGTTCTTATGAAACCAGTGTGAATAGGAGGGTTTTCAGTCTGTTTTCTATGACTTTGGAGATTAACTTGTACACCACATTGCATAGTGCTATTGACCAGTATCTGTCCGGGGTTTTGGCTTCATTTTATTTTGGGATGAGTGTAATCATTGTGGCATTTAGTGCTTTGAGAATAGAGGCTGACCTTCTAGAGTCTTCCTCTACTCTATACACATCATGTTTGACAACTTCCCAGCAGGTTTTGAAGAAATTCATTGTGAATCCATCTGGGCCTGGGGCTTTCCCATTGGGCATTTCCTGGAGTGCTTGGTTGATTTCCTCCTCCGCTATGGGTTTGTTCAAATTGTTATTTTTTTCCTCAGTGACTAGTCACAGGATATGCTGTATTATCCTTTGTATGGCCGCCATCCTATCTTGGTTGGGTTCCTGGGCTATCCCTTGGAAGTGGTTTACCAGAGCTATTTCTATGTCTTTATGTGACTCTCTCTCTATTCCATCCTAATCCCTGATCTTCGAGATTTTGTTGTGGGCTCTTTTGGCCATTGTTGTTCTATGAAAAAACTTGGTGTTCCATTCCCATTCCTTTAGCCATATGAACTAGGACTTTTGTCGCCAGAGGGTTTCTTCTTGCTGGCATCATTTCTCCCATTGTTGGGTCAGCTGGAGTTCTTACTTTTTCCTCTCCTCCGTGTAGCTCTCTTGGATGCAGGGTTCCTGGAGTATTTTCATTTTTCCTTCTATATTGTTCTTTTCTTGGTTTATATTCTCGAAGCTGTCCTTGTTCCACTCCTTGAGCCTATGTTTGATTTGTTTGAGTCTTTTGTAGAGTTTGAAAATCCTCGTCCCTTTCTCTGGTTGCTCCTCCCTCCACCATTGTTTTATTCTTTCTTGGAAGGTCGAGTGTTCCAACCAGAATTTCTCAAATTTGAAAGGCCTGTTTTTTGGTGTGGTCTGAAATCTTGCTTCCAGTTGTACCAACCAGTGATCTGATCCCCCCTAGGGTAGGATATTACAGTCTAAGGTCAGCCCTTACATTATGATTAACTCTGACACTAGGAATCTGTCAAGTCTTATTGCCACCTGATGTTGATTCATCTATTTATTATTCCAGGTGAACTGGCCGTTACTTGTTTGCAGATCTACCATCTCCACTATGTCGATGAAGTTTGAAAACTCCTCAACATCTCTATCCAATCGTCTTATCCCTCCTCTTTTCTCCGCAAGTGACATGATGATGTTGAAGTCCCCTACTAGGATCCAATGGAGGTTGTTTGATCTGGTTTTAATCTCTTCTAGGTCTCTGATCATTCCTTTCCTTTCCTCTGACGCCTGGGGTCCATACACATTAGTGCATATAAGATCCTCTGTGTTCCCAATGATTTTCATGCGTACTGTAAGAGTATGTCTGGTTGCTTCAGCTACTATTAGGCTGAGTACTTGATGGTTCCACAGGGTCAGGATTCCCCCTGCCATTTGTTGGCCTCCCGTGGCCAACATTTCATACTTGCGTGAGTGTTGTTGTCTGATGGTTTCCATTCTATCCATATTGCACTTTGTTTCTTGAATAAAACAGAGATCCGGTTGTTCCTGCTTTAGTTTATTTCTAAGGATTCATTGTTTTCTTGGGCTGTTTAGGCCTCTTATATTCCAGGTTATGACCTTCATTTTAAACATGCGTGGGGGATTTAGGGAAGAGTTTATTGATCTTACCTAAGTTTATCAGTAGCACTCCAAGCTCCTGTAGGGCTACACTATTTGAATTCATTTTTTCCTCCACGTCTGCTTGGGTGATAGCTGTGGTTGTCCCTCGCCTGCTTTCACTCCTAGGTGTTCGGTCTCCCCATAAGTACGCTTTTGGCCACAAGATTTGGCTTCCTCTCTTTGTAGGAATAGGTACTGGATACAGTCTAGTTGTTTTGTTGGTACATTCTCTACACCCTATTTCTTCCATTGTTCCAGTATATTTGTGAGATCCATCCCTTCCCTTTCCACAAGGTCTCTGAGATCAGGATCTTCTGTGCTTACTTCACTTGGGGTCATTTCCACATCTCCATAGACCTCTTGCATGGGGGTGTTGTCATCTCTGATTTCGCCCTCTGTTGGGGTTGTACAACTTCCTTGTCCCTTTTGAGTACTTGGTCGATCATTGGGCTCGTTTCTTTTTTGTTTTCTGGCTTCCTGAACTGTTGCCTTATCTTGATCACCTTTTGCTTCTTTGGTAGATCTGTCCTGTCCTTCCATTTTGTTCTGGGCCTTCGGGTTGATCCCTGCTGCGACTTTTCCCTGCTTCTTGTTTTCTCTACTCCCGGGGTTTGGTTTTACAAAACCTTCATCATCCGACAGTTGTTTGGGATTTTCCATTTCTTCCTTTTTATTAAGAGGGTGTTAAGGTCCTAACCCGCACATAGGTATATTAATGTATTCGGATGTAATAAAGGTCAATATTAATAAGACCTTTCAATAAAATAGAATAAGGCGGATGTAAGAAGACCTAAT
>JZKD02S1610473.1:1424155-1434518 GCA_000966675.3 Picea glauca
TTCCACAATTGTTATGTTTACTTTGTTATTATCACAAATGGGGTTGATTTAATATTTGAAAATATCTACATCAAGTTTCAAATATATGGCATTGATTAGTGACTATGGTGGAAGATTAACACTTATTTTAAATGACATTGTCTAACTGTTCTATTTTTTTTCTCTTTTTGTTGGAATCTAGCGACACAAATCTACAGGAAATCACAATTTTTTGTTGTTTAAATTGCATTTATGATTGAAGAAATGGATTCATCATGTTGAAATCCCCTGGGGAACTCGAATTATATATAATTAACCACTCAAATATGCATATAAAACAATTTCCTGTCATATTTCAGGAAAATATCCCTAGAAAAGGGCCAAAACGTATAACATTTAGACTACAAAATTTTAAATTATGATGGTACTCTTTAAGTAGAGGAAATAGTCTATATTTATGTTTTATTTGAACCCCACCCATCCCACCACATTAAAGTGATATTCTACATTGATAGTTTAAGGGAAAGGTTCAATTTGTTTTTTAAAGTATGGCATCTATTCTTTAAACTAAGATTATCTCTTGTACCACCCTTCTTCTTTTACCCAATTGCATAAGAAATTATTTCAAATAAATCAAAAGCGATCAAATAAGGAAGTTGAAAGCACTATAAAGTGTGGGAAGTACAAGTAAACTTCTTAGAGCTATGGATGCTCACTAGTAGTGGGACCATGCTTGTATGATACCAAGACATCTTCGTCGGGGCTATGGATGCTTGTGGGAAGTGAAGCAATGTTAGGAAAAAGAGATCATTTATATACTGATATGGGTGTCTACTTCTCATAAAACTCCATAGTTGCACCTTTACTATTCAATAGTGTGAGGATGACATAAATTAAATTATCCTTTTTAAGGATTCATTGTTTAAATATAGAAAAGATATTAAGTAGTTAAATATTTTGGATTTACACTATTAAATTTGTCTTATGTGGGACCCACAGGATCTTACAATGTTTAAATATTTTTTGAAACCTCTCATCTAGTTTTTAATAAACCCAAGCCCCATTATATTAATAACATAGATAATTGGTTCACTTAGTTAGTTTCCATTTGTTGAGCCCTCGACAACTCCCCTTAATTTTTAGCACAAATAAATAGGCCCCAATAAATTTTGAAATTATTGCATTTTTCTTGTCACATGATTCTTCTTTTCTTGATTTTGAGGTGATGGTTTTTTGGTTAGATGATTCAATTTATTTTCCAGTTATTTTAGTCTTTTTCATTTTCTTTAGTTTTTGAATTCTTTCATGACTGATTGTTTTTGTTTGTTTTTCATTGGGTGATAACTTGGTGTTGTATTCTTTCTTTTTTTGTAAGTAAGAAAAGTTTATATTAATTATGAACAAGATTTACATATATACAGTAATGTTTGAGCTTAACCAGTTTCCATAAAAACCATGATAATATTTTGGAGTCCAAAATAAATTGAGAAAACTACCCACCGCTGTGGGGAAACTAGGCTATAATAGACTGAGTATGACTAAAACTCTGAAGAGAAATAAACCAACAAAGCCACATTGAGCCTCTAGGACTAATTATAACAAAAAAATGATATAAAAAGAGATAGAGAGACCTATAGAACATGATAGTATTGGGCATGAGTATCTTTAGCACATGAGAGGCCCGCCTCTCCTTAGCAATTAACAACAACCAAGGGCCATGTCTAGGAATAGGTTCCATCTAGAGGGTGAAAGATACCGCCTAGATGCTAAGCCATCCATGAAATTACTAAACCCAGATAGTCATTTTTCTCCTCCAAAATCTCCATCCCGAGCTTTAACTATCCGAAGTCTTCGTCCTTATAAAGCATCTTCAGGGCCACCATGGTTGTGGTGTGCCAGTATAAATCTAGAGTTTTGAAATATTTGGAATTTATTATCCTAGTAACTCCTATGTCTGGAAGGAAACTGCCAATAATATGTTCAAATTTTCCATCAAATTTAAAATCCCTTATGAGCCTAACCTCAATGTCCAGAGTCGGCATGGTGGCTTGGCTCTCCTTTGGAATAGTTATTGAAAATAATCATCTGTTTCCATTGAAGCTATGGCTTCCTATGGGCCAACAGAGGAAGCACTTGGCTTACATCTTTGAGGAGCCATAATATACAGGTTGAAATAAAAGGAGGGGCAATAAAGGAGCCGATAGACAGGGAAAGGAAAAAACATGATATCTAGCGAGAAGAAACTTAGATTAATAAGAAACTCAACTCCGTCCAAGAGAATAATTGTATTAGCGAACGGGTGGAGATTCCTCTTGAAAACATGAAAATCCTTTATATTCAGGTGTACAAACCCCTCAGAACTTGACATGAACATTATTATCAAGATCATGGAGGGGTGGGTTTGAAATCCTAGGATTTTGTTAGCTATTCATATCATCATCTCATATGAGAACCCCATTAATTTCCATGGCAATCGATTTATCTTTGAGGGTACATACCCTATGTGATCCATCATGAATCCACCCTTCCTCACCATCGACAAGCTCAACAATTTCCTTTTTCACTCACTGAAGTACCCGCGGCCCATCAAATTCATTTATTTTTTAATCCCCCTATGGCATGAAGGGGAAAGCCACTGCCCTTCCACCATGTCATTCCCTGAACTAGAGGACACCCCATCTGGGTTTGGTGATATATTCTTTGGATTGAAGCCATGATTAGTATTATTGCATTCATGTTTTGAATGAGAAGTGAGAAATAATTAAATGCATGTAGCTCAATGATTACAATTTTAGTGATGATCTTGTTGCATCATCAAGCCTAGTTGTTTCATCGCATTTTCTTCACATGCATAATAGTTGTACCAATTGAGTCTGTTTTCTTTTTGATCATTCAATATTGTTTGCATTCTCACCTAGACTTACTCAAAGTGGTTTCATACCCCTTTTTTTCTAAATTGGTGTTGAACTTGTTAGCACCAGAAGTCACCTCTGTATTGCGGCAGAGGTAAGCCCAGTACCCATCAAGTTATATGTCATGGTTAATGGATTTAAGGAGGTCAAATGGGGAAAACTCAAGAGAATATCATTTTAACTCGGAAAACTAGGGTGGTATGCACAAGCAAATAAGGTCTTGATCAACTTCAGCTAGTAAGTTGTAGTAAAGGTGAGTAGGAGGAATAAATTGAGGAGAAGATGTAAAGGTCTGTTCTGGACATCAGGTCTTCCAGCAGCCTAAGGAGGAAAAATTCTAAAAAAAATATCCTCTTGAATTTGAAGCTTCAAGAAACTAAAAACGCTATAACTGCACTGCAATGAAACATCCATTAGAGCACGGTCACCACAATCCATGTGAATCCTTCGATCATGAACATTCAATATTAGACGCAAATAAGATGGAAATCAAAGCCGAATTTCATTAAACAAAACGTCTCAAATCAAGCTACATAACCAAAGAACCAGAGCTTCATTAAAACATTACAATATGAGAGCTTAGCTCAACCATCGACCTTAACAAAATATCAAAACTGAGTATATATACTCAAAATCGCTGCAACTACCAGTAGTGTGATCAGACCCTTGCATTCAAAGAGTCCAGTCGACACCTGCTCTATCAGACTGTGTAGGCATACTTATGTCAGATGTGAGCTCAAATCAGCGTGGGTTTTGTAGGAAAATTTGCTTGCAGGAGTACCATGGGCTGACGGTTCAGTCCCCACAACTGGACCTTCCATACCTTCCATTTATAGAGTGAGTTGATATTTCAACCACCACTCCTTTTTTCATTAACTTCCTTCATCGGGATCAGGACGATACTTAATGCCCAGGGATCTACCATGCGCTACTAGTGGCACTTCGAGTCAACCCGACACCTTGAAACCATGATGGTCTCATTCTTTAACTCACACAGGCATCTTTGGCTTTTGGTACAGGTCTCATGAAATTCACACTCTTTCCTTCGCTCTCCCAAAGCTCCTGGTGCCAGCTTCTCCTTCACCCCATTTGTCCTACATGTGACCTTAGGCCATGACCATGGGCCCAACTCCTGGGCGCATCGTGATTTCGTGATTCGGGGGTCTTCCCATCACTTGAATACACTCTCTTGATACCTGATATTGCAAACTTTCCCTTCTGCAGATAGATGGTTGGATCTAATATGCATCTGACAACCACAATTTATCCAAAAACTCCTGAAATTCACTTCCGTGAACCATCAGATCGACTTCCACCTGCCCCTATAAGATCCACGATCCAGATCTAACTTCATCGTATCGAGATTTCACATCTTGGGAAGTTAAAAGGATACTCACCTCGCTTCTCCCGATTCCCAAATATCTGACTTTGCCAGAGTCATATCAACGGTCCATGGATTTCCTCGATCCAATGACTCAGATCAACTCACGATTTCATATTTTACGAGTCCTCACGAATCTTCCCTTGGACTTTTCTAACTCGTGAAACCACGAAATTCTTGATCCAGCACCACGTGCCCTTCTGAATTGAACGGTCCAAACCATTTCGCGAGTTTGGACTTCATGAGTTCTAACAACGCTTTCCTCTGCACTTCCCGAGTTCTGAAACCACAAAATGTTGATCTTTCGCCATGTGCCCTTCTAAATTTAATGGTCCAGATCATTTCTCGAGTTGGGACTTCACGAGTTCTAACAACTCTTGCCTTTACACTTCTCGAGTTCTGAAACTGCGAAATGCTGATCTTCCGCCATGTGCCCTTCCTAGTGCCAATGGATAGGATTGACCTCGCGACTTCGAACCTTTTTCTGATGTTAAACTTTGTGCAACTTTATGATCTCGATCGCCTAAGGGCCGCAAATATGAATTTCGAATGGAATCTCCTCCGCTAAAAACTGAACTTGCTTGCTCGCTTGATGTGAGTCCATATCAAATCGCTCTAAGTGTTGTGCTTTTTTGTCATGTATGCGTCCTACATAAAATAATAACTTGGACGACTGGCTAAGGGTTCGAGAAAACAAAAGGATCAGTGGCAAAGGTAATGAAGATGAGTGCTTAAACAAAAAGGGATAAACAAAATGACTTTTCCGGTTGAAGGGGAAAATTTAAAGACATGGCATGTTAAAGAGAGAAAAATAAGGCATGGGCATAGACTCAGATATAAACCACCAACTCATAGGACCCTGACAAGTTCATGTGATAACATTGGCTCCAAAGAAGATGCCATGCTCCCTGCGAGCTACCAAGAACACACAGTTCCAATGCCTTCTCTATTGGGCTATGGAGTCTTTATAAAAACAAAAACAAAAAATGAAAAATGATATTGACAATGACATGGGAAACCTCTCATGGATTTAAGTAACAAACTTTTTCAAAAAATGCCCATTTACAGGGATACCAAAACTTCATCATCCTCCAAATTTTGCAACTTCTAAGTGTTATTTGAAAAAACTTCATAAATTGTGAAGGGGCCGATCCATAAGGCCTCAA
Source organism: Picea glauca (assembly GCA_000966675.3). Taxonomy (NCBI): domain Eukaryota; kingdom Viridiplantae; phylum Streptophyta; class Pinopsida; order Pinales; family Pinaceae; genus Picea; species Picea glauca. The sequence goes on from JZKD02S1610473.1 coordinate 1,429,594, forward strand.
ATTTACCGTGATTTCCTTTATCCTTCTTGGGCACATCCCATTTTAGTACTAGATCTCCCAGCTAGAAATCCTTCTTTCTTACTTTTCTGTAAAAATCTTGCTTGATATTCTGTTGATCTTGATGTGCCTTATCTAGTAACTACTTTCTAGCCTACTGCACTTCCACCAGCTATTGTATCTTTCTGATAATATCATCAGGCTCTCCTTGGCAGTCTTGGAGTAATTTTTCCATGGGTAAGGCCAGCTGAGAAGGAAAGATGTCCTCAATTCCATATACAAGCTGAAAAGGAGAGACACCAAGAGATCTCTTTGTTGTCACTTTGTCAGCCCACAGAGAAAACTTGAGCTTCGAATCCCATGCTTTCTTATTGTCCTCTAACAATATTTTGATGATCTTTATAAGGCTCTTGTTAGAGGACTCTTCTTGTCTGGTCCCTTGAGGGTAGTAAGGAGTTGAGTGAATCAATGCAATCCCAAACTTCTCACAGAATTGAATCAATGGTTTGTCCTTAAAGGATGCAGCATTATTAGTGACAATTATTTTCGGACAGCCAAACCTTGCTATAATATTCTCAAGAAAACCAATGATTACCTTTTGAGAAGCACTCCTTGTGATGATAGCTTCTATCCACTTGGTAAAGTAATTTGTGGAAGTCAATATCCACCTGTTCTTACCAATGGAAGCCAGATGAATCTCCCCGATAAAATCTAGGCCCCACTACTAAAAGGGTCTTGAAGCCACCACAAGCTTCAAAGACAAGGACTTGAGCTGTTGTTTTCCTGAGAATTTCTGACACTTGACACAAGCCCTGATTTTAGGACAAACATCAGTGAATAGGCTAGGCCATAAATAGCCAGCTCTGAGAATCTTGTAGGCTGTGGTTTTCTAGAAGTGATGTCCCCCATGCAAACTATCATGAAAGTCAAACATGTTTTTTTGGGCTTCCTGTGGGTCTAAAAATATCAACAACACCCCTAGAGGATCTTTTCAATATAAAAATTGATCAATGAGGCAATATTTAATTGATCTGAGGTTTAAAGATATTACTTTTTGTTTTTCCATGCCGTCGGGAGGCTGTAACTTCTGTAGAAAGAAAATGATGTCCCTGTACCAAGGACATTCTGCCAATGGAGGGTAGACTTGAGAACTCATATCAGACAACTCACCCTACTAATTTTTTGAGTGAGCATTGATGAAATTTACCCCCAAGGCTTTGCAATTAGTTTCAACCAACATCTTGGCTAAACCTTGACCCTTAACCAACTTAGTAGGTTTTATCTCCAAGTCAAATTCAAGGATTTTAGCAATCCATTTGCTCCTTCTCCCGTCTATGTTGGGCTGAATGAGAATCTCCTTCACAGAAGATGAATGAACATATGCAATGACCTTTGAATGCAAAACATAGACCCTGAAGGAATTGAGATCCTTAACCAGGGCATAGGCTTGTTTTTCCATGATGTCATATTTCATCTCTGCATCTCTCAATGCCCTGCTAAAAAAGGAAATGGGCTGCTCGAACCCTTCATCATTCTTTTGCAACAAAATGGTTGCCATGGTGTCAAATGAAGCAAAGGATAAAATCATGAAGTATTTGGAGTAATTAGGACTAATGAGCACAGGTTCTTCATTCATGACCTTCTTTATTTGAATGAAGAAACTATGAGATTCAACAGTCCATTTGATTTTGTTTCCTTTCCTCAACATGATTGTAATGTCCTTCACCAGTTCAAAAAAATTAGAAACAAACCTTCTCAGAAAATTAATCTTCCCCAAGAAAGACTAAACTTCTTTCTTGGATATAGGGAGTACTAAGGTTTGGATGGCTTCCACCCTGCTGGGATCAATGTTTACTCCCTCAGCTGATATTATGTGCCCCAATAATTTTCCCTCCTTCATAGAAAACAATGACTTCTTTGGATTCAGGGAGAGACCAAATTTTCTGCATTTTTTGAAGACCTTTCTCAGATGATGACAATGTTCTTTATCATTCCTGGAGAAAACTATAATGTCATCTAGATAAATGGCTACAAATTTATCCCTTTCCCCAATAAAGGCGATGTCCATAACACGCTAGAAAGTTTCTCTTGCGTTCATCAATCCAAAGGGCATCTTGGCATAAATGAATGTACTCCATGGAGTGGTGAATGTTTTCTTCTCTCTGTCCTCAGGTAAGACATAAATATGATTGTAGCCAGAAAAACCCTCAATCATGGACATCCTGGATGCACTTGTCACCCTCTGCAATATGTGCTCCATTTTCGACAATGGGTAATTATCTTTCTTGGAGCTTCTGTTTAGGTTCTTGAAATAAACACAAAGTCTGATTTCTCCATTCTTCTTTCTCACTAGGACCAAGTTGGCCACCCATTCAGAATACCTCAAAGGAACGATAATCTGGGCATCTAAAATCTTTTTTACCTTTTTCTCCATGATAGGCAACAACATAGGGTTGATCTGTCTCAGTTTCTGCCTAAATGGATTGGCCTCTTCCTTTAGTGGGATATTATGCTCAATGATGCTTGTGTCGTATGTTCTAAGATCCGCATAAGTCTAGGAAAACACATCATCAAACTCCTTTAATAGATCAACATATTCAACCCTTTGTTCCCTTAACATACTGCTTGACAACTTGACAAATTTTGGATCTTTTTCTATACCAATGTTGCATTCAGTTACATCAGCATCATTAGCCAATCCTTTAACTTTCACTACCACATCATTTTTGTCAAATACTCTTTCCAAAGGAACTAGTCCCTTCGGAATGTGATTGCTAGGCAACTGAACAATATGGTGATTAGCGATTTTTTTTAGGAAAACATCAACATGAGGATTACTTTCAGAATACTGATCTTGATCGATATGTAGTGCAGAAAACTCCTCAACAGTCTCAAGGAATATTTTGATCTCAAGATCATCCTCAAATATTTTCCAATGCTTGACATTGTCAGGTACAGAGGGTCTGTAATTTACTTCTACGTCATACCTGAGATTTGGTGGCAAAGAGACTTTGAAATTGATTGTTGAAATAGCCAGAGAATTAGCCATGATGTTTTCTTCTCTTAGAATAAATGAAATGTTGAAAGACAGGAAAAAATTGTCAACAAGGTTTGACACCTCATTTCTATAACTTCTTAGCCTAGGGTGCTTATCTTGGTAGATATTTCTGACTTGATGGACAATTAACTCAACATCCCCAAATACTGATATCTCTTCAATTCCCATGTCCTTTGCAGCCCTCAGACCTAAAACAAGAGCTTCATACTCTGCCACATTATTGGTAGCTTTGAATTCTAACTTGTAGGATAGCGTTATAGTCTCTTGAGAAGGTAAAAGGAAAACTACTCCAACACCAACACCTTCCTTAGAAGAGGCTCCATCGAAGAACATTTTCCACACAGAGGTGATAGGAGGGGAATTTTCAAAAAAAATAATAGGTTTCTTTTTTATTTTCAGAGGAGTTTCAGGAGCATCGGTGAGTTGCAAAAAACTAGATCCCAAATCTGTGTCAAGAGCAAAGATAGGATGGTTTGTGGGGTTTTCTTCATCACTAATAATGTAGGCCAATTGAGCTTCCCTGTAAAGTCTCGTATGATCACCCCCAAACAATGTTATGGTAGCATAGGTGAGGCCCATGTGCAAAGTTCCCCCTAGTATTTTTATCCAAGATCTAGATAGAAGCATCCCAGACATAGAGGGAATGTTAGCTACCACGATGCCCATGATCACGCTTTTCATTGGTAGCTGTAACAGAGATACAACCAAGTCTTTGATAACCCCAAGGAACTTGACCTTACTGGAGTCGAAAGAATATAGGTTGTGGTAGGATTTTGTAATCTGTAGATCGAGCTCTTCTATTATCGGACTAATTGGTAGGTGCGGACACTAACTGATCTCCCTAGATCCACCTAGATCTAGAACAAAACACACAAGAACATGACGCTTTCCTTAAGTTTTAAAGATTGAATTCACTAACTAAAGAGGGATGAGTGACATACCGTTTAAATGTCGCTTCCTCTCGCCATCACCATCCTAGCTCCATCCCAACACTCATACAATGATGGAACTACAAAATAATGAAACCAACCAAAGTGATAGCAATAGCATAAACTCAATATAAACCTATGTATGTGATCAAGGAATCATACAATAAAACAAAACAAGATTTATAGGAAAGAATCATAATACTGTATCATATTAAATGTGAAAGAGAGATTACAACCATGGACTTAATGTCGTAAGGTACCTTCCACCTGTCCTTCATTCCCCAGACACTTCTTGCTCCAAGGATTTTGAGACTATGGATCTGATAGCTACTCACAATCTATCTTGACAAAGCAAATCTCAAAGCCACTCCAACCAAGCTGATAATTTCAAGCCAACAAAAGCTCCAAGCTAACCAAAGCTAACAAGCTCAAGAACCCCTTCTCCATGAGAGCTCCTCTCCTTTTATAAGTTGAAGAGGATAAGGTGAGGAGGTTAGGATAATCCAAATAAATCATGAAAGCGAGTAAGATCCAAACCATTCAGATGCCACCTCACCATGGAAGTTTCTTCTCCTAGAAGATTCGAGAAAACGCTCATTTTTCCCACGTGTAAGCATTCTCGCACCCTGCTTATAGTGCAACCTGCAAACTGTTCGCACCCTAGCTATGATGCAACCTGTGAGAATCAGGCAGTCTCTCACCCTAATACATAGGAAGCCTGTGAACTTCCTTTTTTATAAGGTTTTTACACAGGAAAATGCAACTTCTTTTCTCAGGAAAAGTTCTTCTCCCTTCTCTCTTCAGGAAATCAGGCCACTAACCCCTATGAAGGAAACAGATAGGTTTACATCATTAACGGTCATAGGGATGATGAAAATAATGTGTAATAGAGAGCCCCCCAAAGTATGAAGTTAGAACAGAGTGATAGCTGAAATACTTTG
>JZKD02S1610473.1:1453137-1466768 GCA_000966675.3 Picea glauca
GACAACATGATCCAACATTTTTAACCATTCATTAATATATCAATAGTTGAGAAGCAATTATCACATGTAAGCTCAAATCACAATGCATAGAGTTTAATGTGGAAACCCTTGCGGGATAAAACCAAAACCAAATATCTTTATAAATGTCTGTAGGAAAAAACCCACTATTAAAAATATTGTAGGCACCAACCTATTATTACAAATATTATAGGCACCAACCTACTATTACAAATATTGTAGAAACCAACCTAGTGGAGACACCAATCTCCTTAGTTGAGAACCAACTCAACAAGATGTAGGAGACAACCTACTAGAGGCACCAATATTCTTAACTAAGCACCAACTCAATAAGATATGTCTAGACACCAATCCCCGATATCCATACACATAATACTTCTAAATTCACCTACATGTTTCATTCAATAGACAATCCTTCAAACCCTAGCAAGCCTCATGGCATCATTCCCATAATGCAATCACTGATGGAAACATTCACTCATGACAACATCCACCGATGACAACATATACTCACTGAAGGAAACATCCACTCACAAAAAAAAAAAACCTCATAGAAATGCACAAAACAACATCACAACCTCACAACAATATCACAACCTTATATCATACCTTGAGAATAAGAAAGATCCAAAGAAATTCCCTTAGACTTCTCTTGCACACCTCTAGATCCCAAAGAGATACCCCAATACCTTTAACACACCTCAAACATGATCTCTTTATTGGTTTCTTAACAAATGTGAAAATCCATCCTATATTTATGGTAATTTCATCCCCACTTTTGAGTCTGACCTATAAAGACTAACTGAGTTGACCTCAATTTTCTCGCTATGTTACTGGATGGAAAAATTCATATCTCCTAATTTATAGGGAATTAGAGGGAATTACATATACCATTGGAAATGTATTAGAATAATATTTCCAAACATATAACTTGTGATCCCATTTGAGCTAGGTATGTAGGGTAAAAATTCCTTCAAATATAGGGTATTCAAATTGACAAAAAAAAATACTTTCAACAATCTCCATATTGCAATATTTATCTTGTACATATGTAATCTTGTAATATTTATCTTGTACATCTTGTAGCCCCCTCTGTTTTTTAACATCAATGAAAACAATATTCCAACAATCTCCCCCTTTGTCATTGATGGAAACCCTTAGTCAATTCTGATATTCCCCCTCTCTACAACTTTCCTTGTGTCTTCAATTCTTCCTCTAACTGCAACTTCTCCCCCTTTGACATCAATGAAAAAGGGTTTCTCACCCTGTTGACGGGCGAAACAGTCCATCCGTCAACTGGGAGAGTGGAACCGGTCCGGGGTTGTCTAAATAACCCAAGTCGTTTGGTATGGACCACCCTGACGAGTTTAACGGCTCCGTTGGCCGCTCTAAGGTCTCGTAAGGAAACCAAAGAGAAAGTGATTTAAGCTAAATAATCTAAACTAAAGAAACTAGAAACTAATAAAAGAAACTAACACAAACTAACTAACTAAATAATAGAAATTAAACTAAATTAGAGGAAACTAGAAACTAATAAAATAAACTTAACTCAATTATACTAATCTAACTATGAATTACTAACTACCTATTTATACAATATACTAACTATGATTATAATAACTTAAATCAACTACTTAATTGTCAGTCATGTTATTCCCTATTCACAAATGTACATTATAGACAAACTACAGATTTGATTAAAACCTGCAAAACTCATGTGTTCGCTGCCCTAAGACAGCCAAGAATCTCTTTTTTATCTTTTATGTTTTATGAAAAGGAGATAAAAACTACTGAAATTAAACAATCTAATCTATCTTACTGATATTAAACAACGCAATATAAATCTAATTAAACTAACTTTTATATTGAACTATTTAACATCAACAGTAAACACCTAACTAATTGACCTGGATACGCTCCAAGTCTGCCCTCTGTATGATTTCTTCGTAAGCTGATTGGAGGAAGAAATTCACACCATTTAGCTCTCAAGCTTCTCGCAAAAGATCAGCTGTAATGCTTCCTGAAGTAAGTTACAGGACAAACAAGACATAAAAGAAATCATAACAGTTTTCAGATTTTGAATTCATACAAGAGGGAAACCTACTATGTAGCAAATTCATATATGATAATTCAATTCATAAGGAAGACAAAGCTATCACTCATAAACTGGATCCTTTAACTGTTATGTCTTTTATCAAATTGGAAGTAACAAGGTATGCATAATAATAAGAAATTATATCACTTGAATTCGATTTAGACAACAAAGTGATACTAAACCAGAAACCAAAATGATATACAAAACTTGGAACAAAGTGTCAATGTATTGAAAAGCAAAAGCTATAACAGCGCATCAATTCTGCTCCAGTTTGAATCAGCATTACATATCCTTTTTCTCCCCAACTGAGGATGATTATTATTACAAAACCATAGGTTTAAATAAGTTTTTCACAAGGTAAAACACCCTTGTGAATAATAGTAAACAGTTTTACACAATCTGGGAATAATCCCCAAATCCCTTAAACTAAATAACTAAAAAGCAAGTAAAATCTGTAGATCATCCCCTAACTGTCCATAGTATCCATTGCAAATTCGAATTACCCTACAATAGACACCAGAATCAAGTTAGAAGATTGTCTTATTTAGAAAATAATAACAAAATTAACTCCATAGACTTAGCTACAGAATCGTTTGATTCTGTAGCTGGTCTAGAATAGTAAAATGACCAGATATAAACCAAATCAAATCGAACCTAATCACTTTGCAATAATCAACATATTACTAATGATAAAATCAAATAAAACCAAACAACACACGATCGGGATAGAGTAGAGATACAATTGATACAAAATAGGAATACCCTGTTTTTCCAATTCTTTTCAAAATCGAATCAAATCTCAACAGGAATGTTTCAAGAATGCCATCTATAACAAACCAAATCGTATGAGATACAATCCATCATTGTCGATTAGCATATGATCCAGATCATGACCAACATAGAAAGCATTAACGATTTCACACATCACTGTATCCATAGAATCCAACTACAGTTCTCATTCAAATAACTTACAAGTGAATTCATAACTGTAATTTCCTAATTAAAATCACAACAGCAGATCGATATCATTCTATTAAAAAAACGATACATGAATTGCTTCCAATGTAATCGGACTAACTCCACAAATATCGATTCAACAGTTTTCACGTTAGATCACAGGGTTTAGGCAGAGTCATCAAACGAGACATTATAGACACCAATCAAAAGATTCGATACAATCAACCCATTCCTGTAAACGAATCAAACACTTGCTATCATCGGAATACAACTCACATCATAACAAATTGTTTTCCATTCGAAACTTGATTATGAAACAAACGACATACGAATCGGTACCAATATAGAAATTATAATTAACACAGTCAACCAATTGGCTCATCGCATCGTGCAAGATACAATCAAATCGAACAGAGATATCATTTGTGTTTCAAGAATAGAAAAGATATCACATAACAGCATATTCACATTCGATTATGGTCAATCAAACTAAATGTGATCACAACCAATCCAGAAATTGACAAAACTTATGCATGACAGAGCAAGTCAACCATACAAACAGAGCTTATGAACACGCTGTATAAAAGAGGGAAAATTATACCATTATGGTTGCTGAAACTATGTCAATTTCGAATTGACAATTGCAGTAGCAGACTCAACATTTTTGAACAAGATTGATCCAGTAGTCCATTGATTTTTATCATTAGGCTGCCCTTTATCATTCCGACCAGTGAGCTTTGCCACTTGGCTCTCCAAATCATGAATCTTGGATTGCAGTTTTGGAACGTCCAAATAGTATCTCTCTAACCACAGTCCACACTGGTCGCAGGGTGAAGCAACCTTTTGAGCAGAAGGGGGGTTTGATGATTCCCCGAGGGTTTCAAGAGGTGGCTTGATACCAGGAAAGTCAGGGTTATCCCGAAGACAAGGAGGCAAGTTATCAGCGAAATCGTATGGAGGTTCGTCACCACAGAAGCCCTCTTCGGCGAGAAAATGCTCAATGCTCGAATCAGAGTCCTCGCTGAGCACGATGGGCTCTATTTTGGCAGGAGGCTTAGACTTATTTCTCTCCATGCGAGAGATCATCCTTGCATTTTTCTTGTTTCTAGCAGCATTCTTCGCCCTAGCTTTTGTGGTTATGGGCTTAGCCACTTTAGTCACAGCCATAGGCGAATTAACAGGTGAGTCGGGTTCGGGTTTAGGTAGTAAAACACTGTAGGGTACAGGGGTAGACTTACTCTCGGATATCATAGGCTTATCGATTTGAGTAGGGTTTGATTCCTCAAAACCATTACGGTTGAGAAAGTCGGGCCAGGCATCTCGACGTAACCCTAATTCATAAACAACCAGCATTTTAATCAACCCAGCATGGAAGAGGCTAGTATCAGCCTGACTTCGCTTATACTTCTTAGCCATTTTGAATAAACTTCGGTGCAAATAATGAGGCATGCTAAGCTCGAAGCCCATAAATACCATTAACAAACGTAGATGAAACAGGAAAACGAATCCATACCTGCCTTCACAGGTGACGAATTGCTTGAGAATCATCAAGAGATCATACCAGCGGGGTTTCAACATCTTCGCAGGTAAACCTCTGTTGCACGACCTCACTGTTCGAGACCGAAACAATAATGTCCATGGGACGTCATTCACCTTATAACTTTTGGACCATTTTTGTCACTTAACAAGCAGGCTAGTTGCCAGTCTGAGAGATTGTTCGGTGACTTCAAGCTGGACATCTCCAACTTTGGCTCGGCAGCCATCAAACGAAAGTGCGAATTGCCGAGCAATAGGGTTATTAAAACCATCGAACTTCCTTATAAACGAAAGCCACCCAAACTCTTCAAGGTCGCTGTATGCACCATCGAATGTCAACAACACTTGGCATCCATTAGGTTTGGCCCTCACAACAGGAGCCATAACCTCCGTTCATGGTAGGGTTCACACCGAATGAACAATGCACAGGGTGAATACGATAGGGTTTCCATAGTTTGAATGCTCGACGAGACCGAAACTAACTCCATGCGTGCGAAGGTGGTGGGATTACCATCGCCACGCATTGCATTAATGACCTGTACAGAGCTGTTAAAACCATAATCATTTAAACAAATGCATCGACTAGCGAATGGGTGAATCACCATTTCTAAGTGCCATTCATCCGAGTCAGAATCAACACCTCATATGATAATAATGTGCCAAGTGTTAAGTTTAAAACAAACACAGTACCAGCATTAACTATCGATGTAACGTGCTAATTCCATCATTCAATCAATCGCTTAATCACAGGGTTTACATAGCTCGGGACCGTATAACATTCGGCATGTAATCCAACTTTGCAAATATACCAAGCATCGATTCATGAAGTCGAATATGATTAACTCATGCGCCTTGAAACCATTGCTATCATACCTTATAAACTTGCCAATGTATTTGGTGCATATTTTATATGTTTGTACTCCAAAGTCTTAGAACCATGTAATCAAAAATTTCTTCAAATAATCGAGTGAAAGTCCAAAACAAGGATAAAAGCAATATGACCAAATCCATTACAGTTTTCATAAGATCAGAACAAGACCAATAACTTTTATGCCCAAAGGTTTAACAATGAAATATATCCAAATGCGCAATCAAGGTAAGATAATGCTCAAGAACATAAGTTTGATACAACCTTTAGCAGTCATATGATAAACCAGTGATCAAGTATCTTTCAGCAAATCAACCAAAGACGACAACAATCTAATCAACGAAAGAAGTGTTTTCACACTTGCAGTTGTGAAAACTGGGTCGAAATTGAATTGTAATGATCGCAAAAATGGGACGAATGTCCATTAGCACAATGCGACAGTGATTTGTCGTAATACGACAAGGGGTGTAGGCAGCATTTTTGAGAGCAATTGAAAAAATTGGGTTGGCTGCCAACACACCCTAATATTGTGCTTCCCTTTACCGACGAGCTGAAAGGGATATCATCCCAACTTTTGTTCCTTACAACTCTTTTCTTCTTTTACTTCATCGAGTATGTATACATCGCTTGAGGTTCTAATAGCATTTTCCACCAATATTCCCAAAGCTTCTTTCCTTATATCACACTATTTAGAATGAAATGTGATGTTGTAGCCTTGATCACTCATTTGACCGACACTTAGATTATTGTTCTTTAACCCTTCAACATACAAGGAATTATGTGTTTTAGGATTTCCGTTATCAAGACTACCAATACCTTTTCCAACTATCCTTGTAGAGTCATTATCTGCAAAAGTAACCAAGCCTCATTTTTCTTCCTTCAAGGTGAGAAGTTTGGTATGGTTCCCTATCATGTGTTTTGAACATCCACTATCAATGTACCATTGGTTCACTTCATTATGACCATAAAGTGCAAGTCTACATTCTTCCTTCTTCTATTCTTATTGCTTCCTTTTCCACACCTTTGTGTATTCTTCTATATGTTTGGAAAGAACATATTCTTCCTTCTTAATTATGTTGCTTATACAATAGCATGCTATGTGCCCATAGTTATTGCACTTATAACATTCAACATTCTAATCAAGTAGGGGAACATATGAATTGTAGTTTCTATCAACAAACCCATGAGAAATTATAGTTTTGTTTCTCACATAATCATTCCTTTTGGTTTATAAGAACATCAGTTTATATCTCTCACATGATCACTTGCAGCATAAGTTTAGCAATATATTTCTCTATGACCAAATTTATTGCAAGAAAAAAATATCCAAGAAAGATATTTTGGTATTGGTTTGTGAAAGGTGTTCTTCTTGGAACAACTCTTCTAAACTCAATCATGTCGGTAGAATCAGATTTATGTTGGTCATTATTTGATTCCCTATTGATACTTTCATTGTTGATGGAGCCTTTGAGAATATTGGTGTATCTTTTAGTTTTTTCTTCATTTTCTTTTTTATGATGGCTTTGTGACCTTAGTGATTTCATCTCCCTTAGGGGTGTTTTGTTTTTCATCATAGAAAAGACTTGCTTTGATGAATGGTGACCTTTGGAAACTAACAATATTGTCTAATATTTCAATACTCTTTCCAAAATTCAAGCTTCTTTTCAATTGATCAATAGTTTTCTTGAGTTCTTTTCTCAAGGAAACTATTTAAGCTTCCAGCTTCTTGCAATTTTCTTCATTTTATTATAGTTGTCTTCTAACCACTTCTTCTATCATTTTTTTCCTCTTCTAGTTGAGTATTCAATATCAAAACTATCTTCTCTATTTCTTCAAGATCATGATCATCCTCTTCATATTCATGAAATTGTTCTTTCTCCTTTCTATTCCTTTCCCTAAGTGTTACACATCAAAATTACTCACTTTGATAATGTCATATTCTCATTTTTGTAAGTGTCATAAGTGTTGCACTTTTGTCGCAAGTTTCATAACTGTTGCATTCTCATCATGTAAGTGTCACATCACAAACGACACTGTGAAAAAACTTGATACAACCCCTAAAACATGTTAGAAGAAGAAACCCTATCATTTTCCAGTCAAATAAAAGTGGTTTTCTATGAGAATTGGTCATCTTGACAAATTTTGGGAAGATCAATGCTCCCTTTCTCATATGCAGGAAGCACTAGAGCTCCTTTCCCATATCATAGGGAGAGTTGGAACATTTTTTTTCTCATTCTAAGGGAGCACTGAATTGGTTGAGAAAATCTTGGAAGAAATCCTCTTTTATCTCTAAAGACAACTATGGATGGATCGAGTTGGTTTGGCTCAAATCTAACCCTTGGGTTGCATCTAATGGAGATATCACAACTGATGGAGTCGTATACTCAAATAATCCCAAATATAACCAAGGTGGTTGAGCCTCTCAAAGCCTATAAATGGAGGTATTCTCATGGTGAACAAAGAGGAAAATAATCGGCAAAATCATTGTCATTCTGATCATGGATCTTTCGAGCAAGGGTTTGGATGAGGAGGACCTCAAGAGGTTGCTACATTATCATCTGAATATTGTAAGTGTCTCTTTAAATTTATCATCAATATACTTGTCTTATTTCCTTCTAGTGCATTTTTACATGTACTTGTGTATTCTTGTTTTAATGTTCACAGATATATCGATTTTGTCTAATCCATTAGAGTAGGAGATAGTTGTTTGTCTCTTGTGATCCATTGCAGGTATTGTTCAGAAATCACGGATTGGAGAAGCTTGGAAAAATTTGAAAGTGAGGTACATCATGCTATCCCTCCTTCTCTCTTTTTCAATGGACATAATTAATATATAGGAATGGTAGTGTCCAAAGGTAGTTTTCTGTCTTGGTAGAGGGGTATGTACTCTAAGGGAAAATTCACCTATCCACAGGGGAATTATTCCATAACAAAAATTGGCGACGCCACCGAGGAACAAAATTTCATTTTTGTTCTTTCCTTGGTTATTCTTGACCTTTTCCTATCCCTTGGTCCCGTTTGTTGATTTACTCTATCCATAAATCTTTCATCTTTACTAAAGTTGTGTCACAGAGTCTCTGATTGAATTTCCCAGAGTTTTTGAGATTTCTTGGTTTTTCTAAAACTTTTCTCAAGACTAGCGCCCTTCCAAAATTTAATTCAGATCATTGTTTCTTGACCAATTCTTCCCCAGAGTGTATCAGGGAGCGTTGTATCACTCTGGTTCTTTGATTACCAGAGTGATGATTCTTCTTTCTTTGAAAAATTGCAATTCTCTTACTTGTTGGGCATAATCCTTTCATGTTTTTCTTTGACTCAGATCCTATTATGTCAGATCTTTTCCTCTGTTTAACTCAAGCTTGGTATTTTTTCATTATTTTAGTCTTAATTGAGTTTGTGTTGTCTTTCCTTATTGCAAAATTAACCATTTTCTCTCAAACTTGGTTTCTTTTTGTTGCTCTTTTCGATTATCTAATTGATTGGAGATTTTCATAAGGAAGTTCATTGATCATGGTATTTTTTTACTTTATCTTTGATCCCTCACTCAATTTTGGAAGACTATTAAGTGTGATTTTTTTTTTTTAGTGTTTTTCTTCGAGTGAATAGTTTGTTCTTATTTCATTCTCTTATTGGCTATTGAGAGTGTCTTTGTTTGTATACTTTTCCTTCCTCTTTTCCAAAATCACAGTAGTGAAGTCATTGTTCATTATTAGTGAAAACAAGAAGCATTAGACGAATTTTTCAATTTACATTCGCAATCAAACAAAGAAATACTTGTATGCATTGGTTTTTGGATATTGGAAAGGTTCTCTTTATAATTTGGCAATTGTTTGAATTCCTGTTGAGAATGAAATAGTGTAAAAATTTTCATTCTTCAGTGTTTTCTAGTGAAAAAAGAAAAGAAACTCTTCTCCTTCCAGTAGCTAGAAGTTCATTGAAAATAAAGTTTGCATCTCATTCTTTTCATCTTTTTGGGTTCGAGTCTCAAACATCATCAGTTTAACTATCATTCACCCTTGTGTAATGAACATCAATGAAAATGAACGTTAATTAAAATCGATCTCGAAAATTTTATTTTTTAAGATCATTACACCAACAATAGACTAGGACTATAGCTTTGGTATAGGCTATGCAAATAAATCTCCAAATAATTCAAGACAAACTCATAATATTGTGATAGGGAGAGTAAATCCAACCTTAGTATAAGCATAGCTAGGATCCCCCTCTCACATAGGGGTTACACATGAGGTCACGGGCATTAGAGAAACAAAGATTATCCCTTCAAGGCTTAACTACACATACTACTATGATCGTATATTAGGGGTTCTTCTTGAGAATCAACCATTTTCATTTATTCTCAGAGCTTCGTGAATTCTGAATCCGTTTGAGGTCCTTTGGAGTTTACTGTTCCATTTGTCCTTAGTTATCTTGAATAATTTAGGACATGATATCCTACCCATACATTCAAACTCGACTATTGATTGTACCCGCCGAGAGGCTAACTACAAGTCGGTATCCTTAGTGGCCATAATATTTAGGGTCCTTACAGAAGGTGTCTGTGAAGGGAAGTCTTTGTTGTACCTGGAACAAATGTTGGTCAAACTCACTCAGGCTCCTTGGAGGGTAACCCACGGGTAAAACTGTGAGGGAACTTGCACCAAGGTGTAAGTTGGTTAAGTAGGACATCAACGTAACTGATCCACCCGATAATATGCTAGCCCCTTCTCAATTTGATCACATGATGTTGGATTTCATCACCAACTAGTATGTTCATTAAGAGAAAGCATTGTTTGCTTGTTAGTTTTCTAGAGTTTTTAGTGAGTATTGTTTATTTACTTTAGTTTTCCTTCACCATTGGTACTGTGTTCGATAAAGGTCTTCATATATCACGTAGGAGGCAAGGGTTTCCTCCAAAAATCTACGAACCCCTACCTCCTAACTCACCTGAAGACACTTACCGTGAAGAGGTTGAGAACCATTCAGACGTTGGAAGTGTTACTACTCCTTTGTTAGAAAATCATGAGAGAGCTTAAGTTATGGTTTAGGAATAATCCAACTTTCCTATAAACCCATCTTTACAAATTCTTCTCGATCCACTCCTTGTCTGACTGGACTCCTTGGGTAACATCATAGTAGAGGATCACCCCAACTTACCGTCAAGGTCATATAATCAACTAGATATGGAACCAATACAACCAACTTTTCATGAAGAATACACTACCCCTGTATGTTCTACTGAAATGGTAGATCCACAACAAACTCTTGTTCATTCTATATGGAGAACCCCATCGGGATGAGAACTTTATGAAAAAAATAATTTTAACCAACCACCTTTTGACCCTCCTACCTCCATTGGTGTAGAGGTAGGAACATTAGGTCAGCCTATTGACTGTCCCATCGAATAAATGCTAAATATGGCTACCATGTCAGTAAAATTTCAAAGTGAAACATGAGTCGTGCTACCGAGTCATGTGCAAAGTACCTTGACAGTTATACCTACCACCACTTTTCAAGCCACAACTTCATATACTCTAGAAAAACCTGTCAGGACACCTTCACATCATAGGATGCCAAACCATGCCACACAACAAAACCCAACTGTAGGAAAAATACCTACTAGGGGAAAACCCTCACTTAGTGGACAAATCCTTACCAGGGGACAACTGTCCTTCCACACATGAGTGTCGACTCAGGGGAAACCCCCTTTCACTGGTCAAAGCCTAGTTGTTACCCAAACGATGGCAGGGGGACAACCTTCATTCACCAAAACCCCCCCACAATCCAGGGGACCACCTCAAGGAGGTATGTTTCATCAACCATATCAGGGAGGGCCATCAAACCCCAACTTGTAAGGAGGAATTCTAAATTAGCTTCCTTCTGAATTACATTCTGGACAACTCTTCCCAGGAGTCCCAAATCCCACTTGGGGTCCTCAAGGTCAACCATATTATCCTCCCCAAGGGACAAATCCTTACCCTCCTCAAGGAAAACCTAGTTACCCTCCTCAAGGGAAGACTGGTTATCCACCTCAAACTAATGAAGAGAACTATCCTCTGTTGGTTTACAATGGTTATCATCCCCAGGGACAAATGGGTTTCCCTTCTCCTTTTATGCACATTCCTCAACAAATGAGTCCTACTTTTGTTGGTCAAGAACAACAGTATATGGGAGGGCCCACTGGATACAACTATCCACCTCAACCAGTTTATGACCTATTATGAGGAAAATATCTCTATGGCTAGGGGTAAACCACAAAGACAAAAATTACTACAGAAATCAACTCTAATATCAAATATGGTATATAAGAAAATATGATAGTGAGACAAGATAAATAGCCTACCTCATCTAGACGTTCTATGAAGTCCACCATTGAGCACTTGAATCAAAGCAATACACCTGCAACTTGTCGTCAACAACCAAGAAAGGAAAGCATATGGTGATAATATATAAATTTAGCATATCCAATAGCATAATCCATCAACATTCATAACAAATATGCCCATGGAATAACAATTCAAATATTTGCAAGATATTAATTGGATGAGAAAAGGGTGTTTCTATTAAAATGTAATCAGCAGAAGTGAATAAATTACAAACTTCCGTGTCGGCACAGTTCAAAACTGAGAAACTAAGTCCCTTCCAGTTGGGCCTCCACCACTTCAATCCTCTACCAAAGGCAAGCTCATATAAGAGAGACAATGAGGTTCTCAATCAAGTAGGGAAGATCTTCGGGGCTAAACAATGTGTTCAAACTTAAAAAGATAAAGGGATGCAGACTCAGTATGAAGTGAATGATTTCTCCATAGTAACTTTTCTCTCAAAGTTGAATTCTTCTCCTCTTTTCCATAGCTAGGATTTGGCCCATTTCTAGCCTTCAAGTGGAACTAAAGGGCTGAGTTGGAACATTTCCAGTATATGGAAGGTCAAAGATCATGGATCACGTGACGTGACATGGAAACCCGACACCATTTTTTAATTTTGGGCACAAAACCCGATGTATGTGGGTTGTAGTGGTGCAACCTGTGTATACACATGTTGTATAATAGTTAGGGCATGTATATGTGGAAAAATATTGTTTTTAGCTCTGGGATTTGAAAAAATGGACTTCAAGTCGTCATAGGGAAATGGAAAAAGGCCTTTTGAGAAAATTTTCATAAGGTGATGAAAATCTTGCTATAACAGATGCCCCCTAATGTGTGAGGTTGGAGGAGTATATGTGATGGCTGAAATACATTATAATACCCAAAAGTGGAGTAATGGAGACCCAACTAGAAGAACTAGTTTCTCATGAGAATATTACAATCTGTACTGACTTTGCACACATGGCTACCAATTTGAATTACACTACAGATCCATGTGAAAATACACCAAATTTTTTTTCATGGCCATGAATAGAAAATACAAAGGTGGGTACATGCCAAAGGATGTCATAGTAACGCACAAGGCCCAGTAAAACTAGTCTCAAAATCAATCTGAAGATATCTGTATACAATGGAGTACAATATGATCCCCCATGATCACTGAAGTCATAGAGGTACTGGTCCAATGAGAGATAGAAACAACTCAGGCAAGATGCGACTATGAAATGATGTCTTCAAGTATTCTACACTTTCATCCAAAGGTGCAAGTCTACATCATGCGAATGAAGGAGTTAAGGTCGAACACAATGAGACATAGTTTGATTATCAGTCATTAACGTATACCGTTAACAAAGCGAGACAACCTATCGATAATGAAAGTAGGTATCAAGGCACCAAGTACATTATTACAAGTGTGAATAGAGATTTCGGGGTCAAACACTTGAAGAATCCATCGATGAGGAGACATTTTTAATATACCAGATATAAAAAGTGTGCAGAACATAAATAAAATGCTAGAAATGGCATAATAACAGTAATATAACCAACATAATCTTCATAATAACACATAAATGATATAGGAACAACAACAGGAATAACACTTTGATTCAGAAAGTAATGTTCATAGGCCTATTCGAGGGGGAAACCTCTAGTCGAGCAATGCTCTATTACAATAATCTCCATGCTAGGGTTTTCATACCCTTGACCCTTATTTATACTAAATATGTCTATTAAGAGAAGCATCTAGAGGAAGATCCTTCTAGAAGTGGAAGCTTCTATTAGGTCTTCTTACATCTGC
>JZKD02S1610473.1:1470703-1484034 GCA_000966675.3 Picea glauca
AGTAGCACTGAGTTGTTTCACTTCTTTTTGGGTCTCGAGGAAACTAGATTACAAGGTGTTGAAGTGAGACTCTAGTTCTTGGCTACAGGTATGGGCCATGAGGATGGGTGAATTGAAAAGGGGCGAGTGGGGTCAATTTTTTTTTTCTGAAAAATGATATGGATGAATGTGATAAGGGTGAAGATATGAATCCAATGGAATAGGTCTCAAATAATGGTGAAAAAATTTCCAGACCTTTTTTTTTTATTTAATTTTTTTTTTTAAACACCTGTGGAGTTATACTTCAGTCTGAAGAATACTGCAGTGATGAAATCCCCAAATTCTTAACTAGAAAGAAATGTGTGTTTACTTGGCAACCCGAACACAGTTGCGTGACAATAGATCCTGTCTGTGTAAATTTGTTTATGTTTCTGTCCCCCAAGGGTTAGGTATTCAAGGGTTCTACAGACAAGGGTTTGCCTTGTGATATAGCTCTTTGATATATGTGCAGGGTCCAATAGTAGTACTCGGCCCAATATCTCAGGGAACTAACTAAGGAGGATAGACCGTACCCTTAACTGTACTACCCGACTACCTAGGTACTAGAGAGTATCTTCTCGAGTGTTATTCTTGGTGGCACTATAGCAGTCAGGCGGCCAATCGGTTTATCTAAAGAGGGATTCATGAAATATAGGTTGATCCGTACACAGGTGATGTCTGATGCGCTACCACTCGAAGGGGTACCAATAGGGGTTACAAAGGTGGCCAACAAATGTGCGCTTAAGAACCACTTGTATTTCCCGCATGTATGAATCCCTCAACTGCGGGTTTATACGTGTAACAAAAAATCTCTGTGGATTAAAGACGTCAGAATACGTCTTTACCTTGAAAAAATTTCCCACAATTTCTACCAAGGAAAGTGCTCTGATACCACTTGTAATATACCAGATGTAAAAAGTATGTAGAACAGAAATAAAATGCTAGAAATGATAGAATAATAGTAGTATAACCATCATAATCTTCATAATAGCACATAAATGATATAAGAACAACAACAGGAATAACACTTTGATTCAAAAAGAAATGTTCATAGGCCTCTTCAAGGGGGTAACCTCCAGTCAAGCAGTGCTCTATTACAATAATCTCCATGCTAGGGTTTTCATACCCTCGACCCTTATTTATACTAAATATGTCTATCAAGAGAAGCATCTAGAGGAAGATCCTTCTAGAAGAGGAAGCTTCTATTAGGTCTTCTTACATCTTGCTTATTCTATTTTATTGAAAGGCCTTATTAATATTGACCTTTATTACATCCGAATATATTTCTCTACATATGTGCGGGTTAGGACCCTAACGACATTGATGTATTCCCAACTGTCGATGGAAGGTGAACTTGCCACTAATGACTACAAGCCTATAAGTACTCATAGGACTCTAGGTCTCGTCTCCAGAATAGATGGATTGAAGTCTATGGAAGTATACCCACTGAAAGGAGAGAATTTAGGCATCTCTCATCATTCAACACGAGGTACAAAGCATGAGCTTAATCATTTGGAGGAAATCAGATGAAGAAAATGTTCATGAAAAAATGACCCTGTGCATCTTTCGCGTGCACCAAATGCAAGTGGTACACGGAAAAGACCCTTTGAATAGAAGCCAGTAAGGAAAAATGCTGACAAAGGTGAGGAAACCACCAATAAGGCTAATGGCATCCAAGACACTACACGAGTCCCAATGTGTGAATAGATTTCTTGTCGTCAAACACAAGGGAAACCACCCATTCAACGACCAATGATGAAATGTCAACTTCTAAGTTCAAGGTTACCTACCAATGAGGAAAGTAAGACCAGGGTGCAAAATAGGACTACAACTTCATGTAATTATGAGACACACTGAGGGTATGGACGACATGCAAAGTCAAGAGTTGTGAGGAATGGACGACACAGGTTGATAGACATCCTTTGAACAAGAGCATGAGACATATGGAAGACTCCAACAACATAGAATCAATGATGAAACTTTGAGATGCAGGAGGAATCAATCAAACTCTCCATAGGGTTTGGAAGAGTAACCAGTCAGGGGAGTAAACTCTTTGTAACAAGCTCAAATTCCTAAGGTCATGCTAAACCAAAAATTTTGATGACAAGTGGACTATAAAATTTTGTGCTCTGTTCAAAGGAGACATGACTTCTACCAATATAAGATAATATACTTTTCCCACCCATATTTATAGTCAAATGAATGCTATGATACATAGGAGAAAACAAGTGTCGCAAGTAAGCAACTAGTTCCAGCAATGGAACATACCTATGCTCAATGCAAGGAGGTGCATGCGAGAGATGGACACTCAGGGGAATTTTTCCTCTTGGGTGTAGGGTGTCAAGCTTCAAAGGATATAAATGAGGCTTTGCTTGGCTGATGCAAACTGCTAAGGTGGAAGGATTATAATGCAAAAGTGAGAACCAACAATAGGCCCAATACTACAAGCAAGAGAATGATATGTAATGACAACTTAACACCAAAAAATGTACTTTTTTGTAATCTTAGTCTACTTGGTTTGAAAAAATGATAAACTTATTGGATTACTGAGAGGGGGGGTGAATCAATAATAAATAAATGTAATCCTTTTTCACCATAAAATGCAAGTGTTATATTAATGTAGCATTATCATCCAATAGTTGCAGAGTAAATAAACAATGAACAAATGAGCAATCACACACATACATAGTACACCAGTGTTTTACGTGGAAACCCAAAGTGGGAGAAAACCACAAAATGATTTTTCTTATATGTCTTTAAGAATTACATTCATTGGAAGCACCAACTTCCTTTGTTTTCCAGCTACAACTGGAAGGATGCTCCAACCCCTTAGTTTCTCAGGCTACAACCTGAGGGAAGCTCCAAATCCCCAATTCTCTAGCTACAACCAGAAGGAGGCTACAACCCCCTATGTTCTCCAGCTACAATCGGAAGGTGGCTATAACCACCTATCCTTTCCCCATCCAACCTCCCTGGTATATAAGTATAATGATGGAACCATTGTCACACTATCATTGTGAGATATACTGTTGTAAACTTGTACCAATCAACCTACACCAAACAACCTTTACCAATAACCTAAACCATGCATCAACCTGTACCTCAACTTGTAATAAACATGTACCATAAACAAGTGCATCAACCATGCACCAACTTGTACCAAACAACCTGTACAATAAACAAGTGCATCAACCATGCACCAAACATGTACGAATAACCTGTCACAACAACCTGTCCAAACAACCTATCCAAGCAACCTATCACAACAACCTGTCTCATCAATATTATCAACCAAATCAGATATACTCACCAAGATAAATCACCAAGACAACTCTCAAAGATGTGCATCAACCAAGAATAACACAACAACTCATAATCATCACCAAGATCAATATGTGTTTCTAATAATATACCAATACAAGTATGCTACATCATCCATAAACCATTTGTCAACAATACTACTAACAAGTGCCTCCAAGAATGTACCAATTATGTACCAATCATGTATCAACTACTCATCAACTATGACTCATCAGGATATACCGACATCATCAACTATACACCTCATGTATGTGCCAACGCATCAACTACTTGTCTCAACCATGTACCCAAGATGTACCTCAACCAAAATCCCTCATCAATTTCATCATCCAAATCTGATTTGTAACTTTTTAATAGACCTGGCGTATATGATCACATATCTGCAAACCTTCCTTAACTTTAACAACAAGAGACCAGAATTTTCATCAAACTTTACTTTAGTCTCACATGAATAGTTTTGGATTAGTCAACAACCCTAACTTGAAATAATCCTAACTATGTACTTGTAATGAATAAATATGAAAATAGTACACAATGTTCTTCAGTGTTTTTTATGCAATTCCTCCAGGTGTCACTACTTGAAACCTCTCAGAAAAGGAGTTATAGAAAAAATAACATACCTTGTTGAATTCTGGCTTATTTTAGAGAGAAAACTTGTAGAGCATTCCCCACATGGAATATTTGTTGTATGGATATGAAAATTGTACATAGATTACTACAAAATATACTCTAGACAACACATTTGTTCTTACTGAATTTGGATCTGTTATAATGAAGTTATGACGTTTTTACCCGAAACATATTTTTTAGACTAGTTTCAAGACTAGCCACAAACCCTATTTTCCACGGAGTGTAACTCCAAAAATACAACGACCCACAAGCTGAAATTTGTACCACATCTACTTGGATATGATTCCTCAATGCAATCCCAATTTCACTATCTGAATCATTCTAGAAAACAATTTATTGCAAAAATGGTGAGATGACCTATAAATAACATACCTTAGAAAACATCATCAAAATAATTTATCCTCCCTTGAATTTCAACCTTCTTTACTTCACCTTCCTTTTGAAATTCGGCTTAGATATCCTTTGGTTACCTGAGTCATCTGTAGATATTCAATATTCTCAAGTTTAATTAAAATGAGAGAGCCTTGCCTCTTATTTATACTCTCCAAGTACCTTCCTTAGAATCATCTTCTAGGCCACTTTGTCCAGATAGTCACCTATGTCCAACTTTGCCCAAATTTCCACTTGTCCATGTATCCAATAGCCACTTGACCACTTAACCTATTTTCCTCATTTTAGGGTTAACCTTCTTATAACCACTTTCCATAATTAGAAAGTTATCCATTTACTTTATTATTTAAATAATCCTCCTTGACTTTGTCACTTCACTTTATTATTTAAGTAATCCTCTTTGATTTTGTCACTTCACTTTATTATTTAAATAATCCTCTTTGATTTTGTCACTTCACTTTATTATTTAAATAATCCTCTTTGAATTTGTCACTTCAATTTATTATTTAAATAATTTCTTCTTTGAAATCACTTTGACTTCTTTGACCTTTTGGGGTTTCAAGCCAATCATATGAGGGTCCTTCAACTTCGTAAGGCCATAACTCTCAAACCGTGAGGAGTTATGTGACGTTTCACATACCATCGGAAATGGAATGATATGTAATATCCATATAGAATAGTATTACCTACAAATATATAAAAAATCATACCATTATACATCAAACAAACTTGGTTCCATTACCCAAACCTGGGTTCTCCAACTTCACATGGCCATAACTCTCTAACCGTGAGGAGTTATGTGATGTTCCACATATCACCGAAAATGGAATGACATGTACTAACCATATAGAATAATCTTACCTTCAAATATATTAAAAATAATACCATAATACATGAAAAAAACGTGTGTCCATTACCCAAACCATTGTGCTACCAGAATTCGCTATCAGACTTTATCCAAGGGTTGACATCAATCACTAAGGGTTGACATCAATCTACAATATCGCTCTCCAATGGTTGACATCAATGAAAACCAACAATCCATACCAACTTTCCATCAACCTAAGCCAATTGTCTGAGAATCTCCCCCTTTGGCATTGATGACAACACTTAGTCATAATAACATTCATGCTTATACTCCTCATCAATGTTTCTATCTCTCCCCCTTTGACATCAATGGCAAAGGGTATCTCCCTTTGGGTCTTCTACCCCTGAATAAACTCTCCTTGGGATGCTCCCACTGTCTACATGTCTTTGTTCTCTCTCTCCAAGCATTTCTATCTTGCATCTGATAAATCTCTCCCCCTTTGTCATCAATGGAAAATGTATCTTTCCATTCGGGGCCGCTCCCCCTAACTGAACTGTCCTTGGGGATACTCGCCCTGACTAAAATCTTCTTGAAACTGAACTTCCAACCTGAATTGTCCTATTTATTGTGATTCCTCATGTACATCTAAGACATATAAGATAAGAATGCAAAAGAATTCATTTTGGAGTAGAAATTACTCCTAGTATTCGACGAAGATACTCAAAGGCTTCCCGTGGAAGTGGTTTTGTAAAGATTTTTTCCACTTGTTCTTTTGTGCCCACATATTCAACTCTGATGTTCTTCTCTGCAACATGTTCCTGTAGAAAGTGATATTTTATTGGAATGTGCTTCATCTTGGAGTGCATCACCGATTTATTTGAGATAATGACGGCGCTTGTATTATCACAATAGATTGGAATGGGCTCATCATACTCAACCTGTATATTTGTTAGAGTTTGTTTCATCCATAGAAACTGTGTACAACATGTTGTTGTTGCAATATACTCTACCTCAACTATAGATAAAGATACTGATGATTGTTTCTTTCTTAGCCATGATACTAAACACTCACCCAATTAGAACGTTGCTCCATTGGTGCTTCGTCGATCATCAATGCAACCTGTCCAATATGCATATGTGTAGGAAATAAGTGATAGATTCTTTCCTTTTGGATAGCATAACCCAAACTCTTTTGTTCCTTTGAGATATTTGAAAATCCTCTTCACTACTAATACATGTAATTCCTTTGGTGCTGCTTGAAATCATGCCACTTGTCCAATTTCTTGCATTACATCTGGTCTGGATACTGTCACATATAGTAGGTTACCAATCATTGACCTGTATTTCCTCTTATCTGTAGACTTTGAATCATCATATTTTCTCAACTTGCAACTGGTTTGCATGGGAGTGATAACTTGTTTGCAATCTTCCATTTCAAACATCTTTAACATTTCTCTGATATACTTGGTTTGAGAAATAAAAATTCCTTCGTTTCTTTGACGTATCTGAAGACCCAAAAAGAAGGATAGTTCTCCAAGTAATGACATTTCAAATTCATTCTGCATGTCCTTTGCAAATTTCTTGATGTAGAGGTTGTTGTTTGCACTTCATTTTTTTAACCCTGCCCGTTGTAGATATTTATCCAGTCTAGAGTACCATGCTCTTGTCCACTTTCATATATCTATCCAAACCAGCTAAGTATTCTTACAAATCCATCTCTGTCCCTACTTTCCAAAACTCTACTTGTGCAACTGTCCATAATGCTGACCCATTTATCACTATACTATCATGAAGTCTTGATTAATCTATCAAACTGTACCTATGCTAACTGACTGCTCTAGATTTATCTTCTCAAACTATGCAAGTTGCTTGAAGGATGGTTCTTTGGTCTGTCATAGCTATCGCATATAATCCCCCTATCTAATATTCATATTACCTGGGAGTTTCTAAGCCGGATGGCTCAGAACAATTCCTGCTCTAATGTGTATTCATCATCATCTTCATTGGTATATTCATCATCTCTCTGAGCCCTGACTTCTTTCTTTCTATCTATGGATTCATCTTTCATTACAATACCTGAAAGTACAATCTCTTGAACTTGTTCCTTATTTACTTGTTCTTCTTTTCTTTCATTTATTTTCCAAGCCTTTCTATATCTGACATCCTTCTTTTTCTTTGTATATTTTTCTTCATCTTGTTTTATTTCCAATATTGCGATCTCTGGGACCTAGTCTTTGTTCACCTTTTCTTCCTGTTTTCTTATCCATACTTTCTTATATCTGATATCAGTTTTCTCTTTCATGGAAGTATTGATCATGCTTCTACAATCACGAGCTATGTGTCCATAGTTATGAAATTTGTAACATCCAATGTTACGTGGGGCCACATAGGCATTTCTTGCTTGAATATTTCTTTTATAATCCCTGCAATCTGCAACCTTAAGTCTAAAGTAAGTACAATAAAAACAATAACCATAAAATAAATTTGCATACTTGGGAGTGAATGATCTTATTTGTAGTGTAGTCCTTCTGAATTTCTTCCTTGACTGATCATGATCATGATTGAAGCTTATTTGTTCCTTGAACATGGATGGTTGTATTGAATATGTATCTTTATTAGTTTTCTTAGATTCTGGTTGACCATGATTCCTTCCTTTGAGTACTTTTGCATAAATCTTTCTATTTTCTTGATTGTTTTTTTCTAGCAACGTAGAGCGCTTCTCTTCATTCTCTACAATTGATGTGGATGTTTCTATCTCTTCAACATTCTTGTCGAGCTTGACGATTTCGACTCTTAGTTTGACAACTTCTTCTTCAATATTCTCAACCTATTCTTCTTTCTTAATTATCTGAGACTTCATGACCTCTTATGTTCTCTTTTCTTCTTCAAGTTGGATTTTCAATGTAATTATTTCTTCTTCCAGTCTTCTCTCTTCTTGACCAAAATATTCCTCAAGTTGGTTGAAGTCATCGATTATTTCCTTGAGATGATCCATCAATATCTTTTCTTTATTTTCTGCTTCTTCCTTTTGTGCTACTATGTTGGCTTCTAAACATTTCTTTTGATATTCTAGAGTTTCTTCAATTCTTCTGGCCTCTTCTAGTTGAGATCTTAAATTCTTGATGACCTACTAATCTTTTTTAGAACCTTGAACACTTTCCTTTTTCTTCATCAATTCTTTCTTGGATGACTTGTTTTCTTCTCTTTATTTCTTTAGATATTCAATTGCACTGATCAATTTTTCTCTATAATCAACTTCTTCTTCTTCATACTCTTCCTCTTCTGAATCTGTCTAACATGATGAACATCTTTCTTCTTGTTCTATATCTTCATATTCTTTGGCATTTTCTGAATCTACGATGGGTGAATAATATATGTCATGTAACTTATCCCAAAGTTCTTTTGCTGATGAACATTTACCAACCTTTTCTCTTATCGGATTAGGTAATTGTTATAACCCTAAATTGAACCATACATGCATACCTGGCATCAGACCATCTTACTTGCTATTTTTGCAAAGCCATCACTGAGCAGCTCTTCTTAAAAACCATATTTTTGAAGATGTACGCACCTTGCATCATTAATTCCCACATACACACTCTTGATGCACCACTACAACTCACGTACGTACGCTATATGCACTATTACAACCCACGTATACTCACAAAAGTTGTAAAAATTAAAAAGTTGCAAGGAATTCGTTGAGGTTACAGGCTATTGGGTAGTTTCCCAATTGTCCCACCGCCTATAGACCGTCACCCAACCGAATAACCATCCTTTTGTCATATAAAAGGAGGTGTTGGGGTCTCATTCCAAAGATAAGCATAAGAGTAGTGAAACTCTTCCCATTTCACTTTCCCCCCTTGCCCCAAGAATTTGCAGTGACATTGTGAGTTTTGAGCCAGAATTCCCTATTCTTGCCCTTTTTCCTCATTCATAATACTATGCCATTTCCCTAGAGAGAATTGTGAGAGGAGAAAGATACATGGAAGCAGTTGGAGCTTGGTGAAGAGGAAACCAAACCAAGTTCGAGGAGCAGTTGCCGATCTCATTTGTAAGTGACTTTGTGTTATTAATATAAATAAGTACTTTTTCTGTCCCGCCACATGATGTGTTCAATATTTATGTTTGATTTACATTTTATTATGACATCTAACCCACTAATTCATATATAAGATGCATGTTCATAATTTCTTATTTGTCTTTTGGTGAATGCAAGTCGGCCTTGGGAGGAGATTTGCAGTCGAGGAACAATCGAATGTAAAAGGACCGGCACTGTATGCGGAGTTTAAGGTAGAGTTACCAGATACTTATACTTTGTATTCTATGCATGAATGTGGGGTATTGTCGGGGTAGTTGTTAAAAGAAGGAAACTTTAGACGGTTAGCTCTGCCTGCACATTGAACCCTAGTTTAGTCCATAGGGGGGGTTTTCTGCTATAGAAGAATTGACGACCATACTGGGGATGCCTCTAGGGTTTTTAGGGGATATCATTTTGGGCGTTTTAATTGGTTTGATTACCTTTTTTGAGTTTTCTATAAGTTTCTGAGTCTTCAAGGGATTCTGTTCTTCTATACCAGTACTCCCTGCCTTGTCATCCTGACTATTAGTTTTCCTTTTTGAGAAGTTACAGAGGTGTACGCGGCCTGCAGTGGGTCTACATGCATACATATGCGCCCTACCTTTAGACAATCCGCATACATACGCAGGCTACTTAAGTGTCAGTTGCGTGGCCGTGTCAAGAAATTTTTTCTGGAAGAAGAGGCAGTCAACCTCTTCCCTGATTGAAGTCATACTTCTCAGGGGTTTCTTGATCTAGTGCTAGTCTCTGTTGTTACAGTCTGTAGCCTTTCTTTGATGTCAGTTTAGCTTATCTTTTTAAAGATTTCTTGTGTTTCCTAGCTTTTTTTTAAACTTATTTTTAGCTTGAAATTTTAATAAAAATGAGTTGCATTGTGTATTCATCAGTTTCTTTTAGAATCTTTTGTTACTTCTGATTTGATTAGAAGAAAATATAAAAAAAAATTAGTTTGTTAGGTCTCTTTCTTTTTTTGCATTTTCTTTGCATTGTTATTTGAAAAAGAAAAAGAAATTAGCATAGTGTTGTGTTTTCTTCTCATCTTGAAAGTATTTCAAAAGAAAAATAAGAAAGATAATCTGTCTT
Organism: Picea glauca; assembly: GCA_000966675.3. Classification (NCBI taxonomy): domain Eukaryota; kingdom Viridiplantae; phylum Streptophyta; class Pinopsida; order Pinales; family Pinaceae; genus Picea; species Picea glauca. The sequence goes on from JZKD02S1610473.1 coordinate 1,481,035, forward strand.
TGCTAGTGTTCTTATAAGTTTCCTTTTTCGCAAGAGTCTTAACAACATCATTTTCACTACCATACCCTTTTGATTAAACCAAGCCTTAAAAAGAACGCTAATTTAAAATCAACTAGACTTTATGTTTGTAGGGTCAATCAACTAGTTTAGGCTAGATCCTTGAATTAGGTTGGAGAGGAAACTATTCAAGGCTTATAAAACAGACATATGCATCTGTGCTAGGGAGTGTAAAAGTCCAATAAACGTGGAAGCTATTTGAGACCCCCCTCTAACACAGGGGCTAAACATGAGGTAGTCTGCGGAAAGGTAGCAGAGATAACCCCTCCAAAGACAGACCAAGTGTAGTGGGGAACACATATAGAGGACTTGTCTTGGGATTCTGTTGATCACATTTTCCACAGAGCTTTGTGGGTCTCGAATCCATTGGGGTCCTCAGTCGTCTTTTGGAATGCTTTCCTTTGATACCCTCAATAGGTTTCCGACTTGATACCCTGCTCATTGCAGTCCACTCGACAGTCGATTGTACTTGCTTGGTGACTGTTCGTCCGCTAGCAACCTAGTTGCCTTTATTTTAGGGACTTACACAGGTGACTGTGGGGGTATACCATGGTACCCAGGGAAGAAGTCAGGCCACACTTTGTAGAGTATACCTGGAGGGTGCTTCAATGTTCGAGTTGCACTTGCACTGGTAAGTTGTTCTAGTGTTGGCGTAACTGTTCTTCCTACTAGATAGTGGTCTCGTTGATTTTCCTTTAGGAAATTTTAGTGTGTGTTATGCGCTCCATAGTTTTCCATAGTGAGTTAGTCAGTCATTTCTTTGGGTCTCTGACCTAGGGTGGTAGACCTCCCACTCTGTCGGTCGTGAGGACTTTTCGGTCTTCCTCTTAGAAACATGGAGTTGCCTCTTTATAGGCGTTGCTTTGGTAACACTGGTTCATCGGAGTTAGTGTGTGAGACTTTTATAGACTTGAAAAATCCCACAAAGGGAGAGCCTATGGATAATATCTTCATGGCTAAATTTTTGGATGATACCAACTAAGAAACCCCTTCATAAGGGGATTCTTTTTCTTTTCCTTTCTTCGGAAATGTTGGTGTCCCTTTGATGGGAACTTTGTACATTCCTGGGTTGAATGTGGGACTACCGATTTGGTTGGGTACCATTCAAAATGTACCAAATGCCCTTGATGATTCTCAGTTAAGCACCTTATTTCATGGGAACCATGTTGATGTTCCTTCATCAACAAAGTCTTCTCCTCCTCCTTCTCCCACCTCTGGTGAAAGTACAATTATTAGTAACCAGAAGTCTAAAAGAAGTAGAAAGAGAAAGAATAGGAAGAAGAGGTCATCAACCTTTGCAAGTCATGTTGAAGACCACCACCCAGTCTCTGCAAGTCATGCTGGGGGAAAGAACCCAACCTCTACATTTCATGTTGGGAGAAAAAGTCCAGCCTCTGCTAGTCATGTTGGGGGAATTGATTATGTTGAGAAGCCAAGATGGATATGACATAAACCTAAGTTCGCTTGTAATATTTGCAAGGGAGATCACCTTACTCATTTGTGACCTAGCATTCCATAGATACAAATATTGTGGTCCTTGTCTACAAGCTCTTCTGATTTTGAGTCTTCTGAGGTTTCCGCACAGCCTATTCTACCATTGGTTGATAAATTGGTCATGTCGATGTAGTCATAAGATGATCCCACTCCTCTTTTTGGGGGTGAGGTTCCTTTAGACCATGTAGTCTCGCAGCCTATTCAGCCATTGGTTGAGAAAGTGGTCATTCCAATCTAGTCCCACTCTTCTCTTGGACAGTGTCGATTCTACCAAAGTGGTCACACCGACGCAGTCTTCGGCTGATCCCACTCTTCTCCTCGAGAGTGTCTAGTCTACCAAAGTGGTCGCGATGATGAAATATTTGGCTGATCCCACTCTTCTCTTGGGGAGTGACATATCTACTGACTATTTTCTTAGCATTTCTAGGTCAGTACTTTTAGAACAAAGGGGCATTCCTCTTGTTCTAAGCACACCCCCTCCAAACCCTAGGATTGTTGGAAGATTGGTTGTTTTCATTGATGTCAACCCTAGTCATGGGTTTTGCACTGTAAGATTGATAAAGGTCTTTGGACATGAAGGACAATGCACATGCATATACAACACCCATGAATGGACAATATACATCATGTTGTTTCCAATGGTATGTGGCATTTCACGTGGATCCTCATGGTTGAGGAGAAATGAATTTTTGAAGATGACAAAGTGAATTGAAAAAGGAAGTACATGTAGGCCCTGAAGATAATTAAAGAAAAGAATTACAAAATAAGAAAGTGTCAGGTCAACCCTAATGTTAAAAGGAAGTGACATAAATGGTATAAATAAACATTATTATACATTCATTTGATACAAGTCGAATTTAAGAGGAAATCAGAAGTAAAGAAGGCCGGATTTCAAGGGAGGATGAAGTCTTTTGGTGATGTGCTCTAAGGTATGTAATTTTCAGGTCATATTACCATTTTCGCTATAACTTTTTTTCTAAAACGATTCAAATGGTGAAATCGTTATGGTATTGAGAAGACAGATCAAGGTACCTCTGGTAAAACGTTTAGCTCTTGATTCACTATAATTATGGAGATACGCTCTGTGGAAGATAGTGTTTGTGACCAATACTGAAGCTAGTCAATAAAAAGGTGTTCCGGGTAAAACAGTCATAACTTCTTTATAGAGAATACGAATGATGTGGGAAAAATTTAATTGGAAAGAGTACGGACTGTAGTTTCTTGTGTGCAATTTTTCAGAATCGGATGTTAAATATTGAGTGCGGGGCATTTTGTGCAAGTTCACTCTCCTGAATAGAACATAATTGAATAAAGTCTACCATTCTTTATATAACTTCTTTTTGGGGAGGATTCAAGGAGTGAAACTTGGAGGCGTTTCAGAGAATATATTGAGTAATATTATCTACAGGATCAGAGTACTCCAAAAATTGAAGAATTGGAGCAATTGAA